>JACEEZ010005591.1:87500-117500 GCA_016584305.1 Chionoecetes opilio | reverse complement strand
CTCTCTCTCTCTCTCTCTCTCTCTCTCCTCCCTCTCTCTTCATCTCTCTCCTCTCTCTCTCCTCTCTCTCTCTCTTTTTTTCTTCAGTTTTATGGAGTTTAATATCATGCAATCAATCAATCAATCATTGGGGGCATACGCCGGGGGGCGCGTCGCCTCGCCCACCCTACGACGCCACTCCCGGTGGTCACCACGCGCGAGTTCCCATGCAGGCTCTTTTCCCATACCAAGCAGCTCTTGACAAGAAACACCGACTTGCCCCAGCCACGAGCCTTGTGGGCGCCCCCTTGGCCTCCTCCACGCCGGATTGTCTCTTACAGATACAACCTGATGGGAAGGATCGGTTTCAGGGTAGCGTGCCACATGCCCATATAGCCCAAGTTGGCGCTGACGGACTATGCAGGTAATAGGCCTAGATTCAGTCTCACGGTGCAATCGCTGATTTGACACGTTATCATCCCAGCGATACCCCATGATTCTGCGAAAACACTTATTACCAAAGGCATTGATTCGTCTCTTCAAGTCACTATTTAGTGTCCATGTCTCACAACCATAGAGTAAGACAGGGATCACAAGCGACTTGAAGATCCGGATCTTTGTCCTTCTGCACAGGTACCGACAATGCCAATACTCCCGCTGAGGCGAGTCCATAACACCGTGGGCTATGCCAATCCGCCGTAAGACTTCTTGACGTGACCCGCCGTCATTATGGACTGCGCTACCAAGGTATGTAAACTTTCCAAGATCTCAATGTCCTCGCCACACGCATGAACAGACTGTACTGCCTTCATCTAGTAAGTCTCCAACACCTGGACCTTGGTCTTGAGACAGGAGACCTCAAGTCCCAAAGGCTTTGCCTCCTCGTGCAGCGCCTCGAGAGCCATCACCAGGACCTCCAGCGACTCAGCAAAGATTACTGCATCATCGGCAAAACAAGATCAGTGATCTTGGTGTTGCCGACGGATGCTCCACAATCACTTTGATCTACAACCTTGTCCAATACCCAGTCCATACAAGCGTTGAAAAGTGATGGGGCAAGGACGCACCCTTGCCTCACTCCTGTATTCACAGGGAAGAAGCTGGATACACCTGCCCCACACACTTCACAGCACTCTCAGTCCCAAATACAGACCAGTTTAATCAAACCAATAGTCTTGCAGGAATCCCTCGAAGTCGCAGAAGGTCGTCCCAAAGTGACTCACGATGCACTGAGTCAAATGCCTTCTTGAGATCAACATAGGCTGCAAGCATCCCCTGTCGAAACACACGTCCGGCGTTCCACCAGACACGAAGCGCTAGGATACGGTCCGTTTGTTGACTTACCAGGCGTGAACCCAGACTGCTGAGGTCTCTGATGCTTCACCAGATGACTGCGAATACGTGTCAGCAATAGATGGGCAAGCACCTTGCCTGGTACGCTGAGCAGTGTAATACCGCGGTAATTGTTGCAGTCCTGACGGTTCCCTTTCCCTTTCCAGATAGGGACTACCAGCCCCCTTTTCCAGTCAGGAGGAATGGTACCTGATTGCCACACGGCAGTCAGGACAGCATGCAACCCGCGGATCATGGCCTCACCCCCAGCTTTGAGGAGCTCCGCACTGATATTACAAACACCAGCTGCCTTCCACCCCTCAACTTTGCTACAGCCTCTCTGACTTCGTCAAGAGAGGGTGCGGTTTCGTCAATGGGAGGATCGGCATCCACTGCCTGTAACCCAGTGGTGTGAAGCTGCTCAGTTGGAGGGTCCACCGTGAACAACTGCCCAAAGTACTCAGCCCAACGAGCCATCTGCCCATCCATGTCCGACACGAGGCGCCCATCTGCTGTTCGAATAGCACTCGCCCGAAAAGGAGACTTGGAACGGAGCTTCTTCAGGGCTCGGTAGGCGGGTCGGAGGACATTAGCGTTCAAATGACCTCGACATCCTCAGCGAGACTCCTGACATACCTCTCCTTGTCTCTCCTCAGGAGGGTTTTAGTCCGGCGGTGACAGAGCCCTGTGCTGGTCCCGTGTTCCCAGCCAGCCTGGCAGCGTGACTCTCCTCGATTTTCTCCAGCGTCCTCCGGCGAGACAAAACACCACGCCTTGACCTCGGGCGCTCCCCAATACACTACTTGGCAGCCTGTAGAGGTTCACGTTTGAAGGTATCCCACAGTTCTATAGGGTCCCCGAGAGCACCGAGCACATCAACCGATTTTGAAACTCGCACCGCAACTCATGAGAACCTTGTTTTTTTGGGTTTTTTCCCTTAAAAAAAACCCCGGGGTTTTTTTTTTTTCCCCCCTTCCCTTCCCGAAAAAAGGGGTTTTCCCTTTTTTTTTTTTTTCCCCAATTTGGGGCCCCAAGGGTTAAAAAAATTTTTTTTAAAAAAAAAAATTTTTTTTTTTTAAAAAAAGGGTTTTTCCCCCAAAACCCTTCCCTTTTTTTTTTTTCCCCCCAACCCCCAAAAAAAAGGGGGTTTTTTCCCCCCCCCCCCGGGGCTTGCCCCCCCCCCCCCCCCTTTTTTTTTCCCCTTTTCCCCCAATTTCCTTTTTTTAATTTTTTTCCCCCTTTTGGGGGGGGGGTTTTAAAAAAGGGGAAAACCCCCAAAATTTTTTTTCCCCCGGGGTTTAACCGGAAACCCCCTTTTTCCCCCGGCCCCCCCCAAAAAACCCCCCCCCCCCCCAAAAAAAGGGGGGGGGGCGGAGGGGGGGGGGGGGGGGAAAAAAAGGGGGAAAAAAAAGGGGGGGGGGAAAAAAAAAAAAAAGGGGGGGGGAGGGGGGGGGGGAAAAAAGGGGGGGGGGGAAAAAGGGGGGGGGAAAAAAAAAGGGGGGGGGAAAAGGGGGGGGAAAAAAAGGGGGAAAAAAGGGGGGGGAAAAAAAGGGGGAAGGGGGGGGGGAAAAAGGAAAAAAAAAAAAAAGGGGAGGGGGGGGAAAAAAGGGGGGGAAAAAGGGAAAGGGGGGAGGGGGAAAGGGGGGGAAAAAAAAAAAAGGGGGGGGGGGGGGGAAAAAAGGAAAAAAAAAAAGGGGGAAAAAAAAAAAGGGGGGGGTTTTTTTAAAAAGGTTTTCCAAAAAAAAATTTTTTTTCCCCCCCAAAACCCCCTTTAATTTTCCTTCCCCTTTTCCTTTTTCCCCCCCCCCCCTTTTTCCCCTTTTTTTTTTTTTTTTTTTCCCCCCCCCCCCAAAAAACCCCCCATCCCCCCCCCCCTTCCCCCCCCCTTTTTCCCCCCCCCCGTTTCCCCCCCCTTTTCCCCCCCCCTTTCCCCCCCCTTTTTTTCCTTTCCCCCCTTTTCCCCCCCCTTTTGGTTTTTTTCCCCCCCCCCTTTTTTCCCCAAAATTTTTTTTTCCCCCCCTTTTTTTTTTCCCCCCTTTTTTCCCCCCCCCCCCCAAACCCTTTTTTTTTCCCCCCCCCCCCCTTTTTTTTTTTCCCCCCCCCTTTTTCCCCCCCCCCCTTTTCCCCCCCCCCCCCCTTTCCCCCTTTTTAAAAAAATTTTTCCCCTTTTTTTTTCCCCTTTTTTTTTTTTTTTTTTTTTTTTCCCCCCCCCCCTTTTTTCCCCCCCCCCTTTTTTTTCCCCCCCCCCCTTTTTGGGGTTTTTCCCCCCCCCTTTTTGGGGGGGCCCCCCCTTTTTCCCCCCCCCTTTTTTTCCCCCTTTTCCCCCCCCCCCCCCTTTCCCCCCCCCCCCCCCTTTTTTTCCCCCCCCCCCCCCCCCCCCCCCCTTTTTTTTTTCCCCCCTTCCCCCCCCTTCCCCCCCCCCCAACCCGCCCCCCCCCCCCCCCCCCCTTTTTTTCCCCCCCCTTTCCCTTTTTTTTAAACCCCCCTTTTTTTTTTCCCCCTTTTTAAAAAAACCCCCTTTTTTTTTTTCCCCCTTTTAAATTTTTTTTTTTTTGGGCCCCCTTTTTTTTTTCCCCCCTTTTTTTTTTCCCCCCCCCCCCTTTTTTTTTTTTTTCCCCACTTTTTTTTTCCCCCCAAAAACCCCCCCTTTTTCCCCCCCCCTTTTTTTTCCCTTTTTTTTAAAAAAAAACCCCCCCCTTTTTTTTTTTCCCCCCCCCCCCCTTTTCCCCCCCAAAAAAACCCCCCCCCCCCTTTTCCCCCCCCCCCTTTTACCCTTTACCCTTTTTTTTTTTTTTTTTCCCCCCCCCCCCCCCCCTTTTTTTTCCCCCCCCCCCCTTTTCCCCCCCCCCCCCCCTTTTTTTTTCCCCCCCCTTTTAAAACCCCCCCAAACCCCCCCTTTTCCCCCTCCCCCCCTTTCCCCCCCCTTTTTCCCCCCTTTTTTTCCCTTTCCCCCCCCTTTTTTTGGGGGGTTTTGGGAAAAAAAAAGGGGGGGGGGGGGGGGGGGGGGGGGGTTTTTTTTTTTTTTTTTTTTAAAAAAAAAAAAAAAAAAAAAAAAAACCCCCCCCCCCAAAAGGGGGGGGGGGGGGGGGAAAAAAAAGGGGGGAAAAAGGGGGAAAAAAGGGGGGGGGGGGCCCCCCCCCCAAAAAAAAAGGGGGGGTTTTTTTTTTTTTGGGGGGGGGGGGGGGGGGGGGGGGGGGGGGGGGGGGGGGGGTTTTTTTTTTTTTTTTTTTTCCCCCCCCCCCCCAAAAAAATTTTTCCCCCTTTTTTTTTTCCCCCCCCCTTTCCCCCCCCCAAAAATTTTTTTTTCCCTCCCCCTTTTTTTTTCCTTTTTCTCTTTTTTTTTTTTTTTTTCCCCTTTTTCCCCTTTTTTAAAAAAAATTTTTTTTTTTTTTTAAAAAAAAAAAAATTTTTTAAAAAAAGGGGGGTTTTTTGGGGTTTGGGCCCCCAAAAAATTTTTTTTTTTTTTTAAATTAAAAAAAAAAAAAAAAAAAAACCCCCTAAAAAAAAAAAATTTTTTTCCCCCCCCCCCCCCCCTTTTTGGGCCCCAAAAAGGGGGGGGGAAAAAACCCCCCCCCCCGGCCCCCGTTTTAAAAGGGGGGGAAAAAAATTTTGGGAAAAACCCTTAACCCCCCCGGAAGTTTTTTTTCCCCCCCCCCCCCCCCCCTTTTTTTTTTTTTTTTTTTTTTAAAAAATTTTTTTGGGGGGGGAAAAAAAAAATTTTTTTTTGGGGGAATGGAAAAAAAAATTTTTTTTTTAAAAAAAATTTTTTAAAAAAAAAATTTTTTAAAGGGGGGCCCCAAAAAAAACCCCCCCCTTTTGGGGAAACCCCCTTTTTTGGGGGGGGGGGGGGGAAAAAAAACCCCCCTTTTTTTTAAAAAAAAATTTTTTTAAAAAAAAATTTAAAAAAAAAAGGGGTTTTTAAAAAAATTTTTCCCTTTCCTTTAAAAAAAATTTTTTTTTTTAAAAAAGGGTTTTTTCCCTTTTTAAAAAAATTAAATGGGGGAAAATTTTTTAAAAAATTTTCCCCCCCAAAAAGGGAAAATTTTCCCCCCCCCCCTTTCCCCCCGGAAACCAGGGGGCCCCCGGCACACCAAAATTTTAAAAAAAATTTTTAAAAAAAACCCCCCCCAAAACCCTTTTTTTTAAAAAATAAAATTGGGGGGGAAAAAAGGGGGGTTTTTTTTTTGGGGGGTTTAAAATTTTTAAAAAAAATTTTTCCCAAAAAATTTTTTAAAAATTTAAAATTTTTTTTAAAATTTTTTTTTTTTTCCCCCCCTTCCCCCCTTAGGCCAAAAACCCTTTTTTTTTTTTTTAAAAAAAAAAACCCCCCCCCCAAAACCCCCGGGGAAGGCGATAATGTTTTTTTAAATTTGGCGTCTTCATACTGTAGTTACGAGACAATTAATTTTTCAAAGGGGTCCCCTGCGATAAGGGGAAAAAGTGTAGTTGAGGAAGAAAGGAAACTTAACCCACAAAATTTTCCTCATTCCTGGGTTTTTTTTCTTCGTTAAAAATGGAAGTATTTACCCCGGCAAAAGTTCTCCCTTTTCCGTCACCTTCCCCTGCCCGAGGTACCCGGACATTTGCCTACGGACAGTTTTTCCAATCGGACAATTTTGCCTACGGGCAGGGTTTTTTCCTATCGGAAAAATGTGCCTACGGGGCAGTTTGCCTATCGGGCCCTGTGCCCCACGGGCAGTTTGCCTACGGAAAAATGTCCTACGGACAAATTTTTCCTATTTGGACCAAAGTGCCCTCGGACAGTTTTTCCTTCGGACAATGTGCCTACGGGCAGTTTTGGGGCCCTTTTGGGCCCAAAGTGGGCCCACGAACATTTTTTTCCTATCGGACAATTGGGGCCTAAGGGCCGTTTGCCCCATCGACCCAAAGTGGGCCCACGGACAGTTTTTCCTCCGGACTTTTGGGCCCAAACCCGGGCATTATTTCCTACCGCAATTGTGCCTCCGGGGGCCCCCCCGGAGGGGGGGGCTGCCGGGAAAATGCCCCGGGCCCATGGGGGTTTTGGGGGAGCCCCCTGGGGGGTTTGGGGGGGGTTCCCATTGAGGGTTTGATGGGCTCATAGGAACCCCCTCAAAAAAGAGGGCTTTTCTTTAGAACTGCCAGAAACCCCCGAAATAAATGGGAAAAACAAATTTGGAAAAGAAGCAAAGCTAGTTCTTCAAAAACCCGGACATCAAGGGGAAAAATGTATCGTGGGCGGGGGTAAAGTAACTGGCCTGAAAGCAAAAGAAAATTTTCTGATGTGGTATGGCACAGCCCTTTTAGAAATTTTTCAGAAAAAAATGCACCGGGTGAAAATCACCTGGAAAGAATTTTTTTTTAGAAGGGCTGCGTTATAAAAATATATTATTGAAAATTAATTGGCCCGACTGACTGTTCATTCAAAGCTGGGCCAAAACTATTTCAGAAAATTCATTTTCCCTGAAAGTACCCCAACAAATATCCCAAAAAGGGGCTCACGTTTAAAACAAAAACCCCCGACAAAATATATCCTGGGCCCATAAACAGCAGGGAAACGTGGTGGGAAATTAGGCCCCCTTTAAAAAAAAACAGTTAATCGCTTTAAAAATTTTTTGGGGAGAACCAAATGAGCCTATTGGGAGCTTTTTAATTGCTTGACCCGGGGTGGGGAGACTTTGAAGGGCTTTTTCCCAAAAGTATCTGTCCGCCTGCGCATTCGCTAACAATCCCTGCCCCTGTCCCCTCTGCCGAGGGGCTCTTCACAAACTCAACTGATAAAAAAAAAAAACAAAAATTGGGATTATAACAAAATTTTTAAACAAATAAATTAGTAACATAGCACTAAGATAATAAAGTAAAAAAGAGGGGGTGGGCCCAAATTTTACACCTGTTGCTTTTGTTTGTTTGAATGAGAGAGAGAGAGGAGATAGAGAGAGAGAGAGGGAGAGAGAGAGGGAGGGAGGGAGAGAGAGAGAGAGAGAGAGGGGAGAGAGAAGAGAGAGGAGAGAGAGAGAGAGAGAGGGGAGAGAAGAGAGACGAGGGGAGAGAGAGGAGAGAGAGAGAGAGAGAGGAGAAAAGAAGGGGAGTTTCCAAGCTCCTAAACAAATATAAATTTTCTGTTGGTCATGCATGAAAATACGAACAAATCAATAACCTCTCTCTCTCTCCCCCCTCTCTCTCTCTCTCTCTCTCTCTCTCCTCTTCCTCTCTCTCTCTCTCTCTCTCTCTCCCCTCTCTTTTCCCCTCTTTTCTCATTCAAACAAAAAAAAGCAACCAGTGTAAATGCTCACCCCTCTTTTTTACTTTATTCTCTTAGTGTCTTCTTTATAGGGACCGGCAACTAAGCGGGGTTTTGTGTTACCCTTTTTTTGTTTGTGCCTTGGGCCGTTCTTTGTGATGTAAAAAAAAAAAAAAAAAAAAAAAAATAAGGTGATTGTGGAGCTGAGGTACACGACACCAACTATTTTTTTCGTCTTTATTCAACTGGACAGAACCAAAAACTGCTTTAAAACTTATCATTAAGGTGAAGTATTGAAAAAGCCCCCCCCCCCCCCCCCCCCCCCCCCCCCCCCCCTGTTCCACTGTTTTGGGAAACCGTGGGGAAATCGGGGTTTTTGGGGGGGAGACTTAATCTAACGCCACTACTACACAGTCGGGAAACAAAAAAAAAAAATTTTGTGGAAATATCCTAAAACCCACCCCTCATAATTGGTAGAGTGTGGTTTTGGCCCCCCCCCCACCCCCCCCCCCCTTGTGGAGGTTTTTTTCCGCTCGTCTTGGGGGGCGATAGGGATTTTATATAATTGTAAGGTAAGGGTAATAATTAAGGTAATTTAAAGTAAATATTAGACGGGGATAGGATAAATGAATTTTCCCCAGGGGGTTTATAACATTGCACTTGAAAAAATTAGCCCTGGTTTGAAGCGGGTCATGCCGCAGCCTTAGATTTAACCATAAAATTGGGTATCCCTGGCTCGGTAGGGTGGCGACTGCTTGCCGTCACCGGGGAGACAGTACACTCCGACCTCTTTGATTTAACATCTTTTAAATTACGTGCTTGTCAATAAGTAAAGTACAATCACTCCCAGCTCCCATCGTTTTTAAATCTCTTCTCTGATTTATAAAGAAAAAATTTGTTTCTTTTGTTAATTGTACATATAAGTGATAAACCCAAAAGGACTGGTTAAAAAAACACCCCCTGAAAAATTTGCCGCGTCGTCAAGTTACTGGGTGATAACCACTTGCGCCAACCGCAAAAAAGCCTCCACCTACGTCATTAAAAGGGGGGCCCTGATCACACGCACCCCCCCGGATCACAAGGACGGCATTTAAAACAACCTCAGCCATTTCAACCCCCCATCCACCGATAGTATCCTGTTGTTGATTAGCTAGGGGATTGGTCGGGATGAATAGACATGGGTTTGATTATTAGGTAAGACCTCATTTAAATATGTATGTGACAAAATTCCAACAAATGATGACTTTTTTCAATTTAAAATTAAATTTTTACTTCTTCCTCTTAATCCCCTCTTCCCCTGGACCCATTTAACAGTCAAGTTACCTTTGTTTTAAAAGTCCCCTCGTTTAAATTATTCCCCCCCCCCACCTACGACAGCGTGAAGGCGATAATGATATAGTTTTCAATACTTGCGTCTTCATACTGTAGTTACGAGACAATTAATTTTCAACGGTCCCGTGCTGATAAGGTGAAAAAGTGTAGTTGAGGAAGAATGGATCTTAACTACAAAATTCCGTACATTCCTGGCTTTCCTCTTCGTTAATCTGGAAGTATTTACGCGGCAACGTTCTCCCTTTTCCGTCACCTTCCCCTGCCTGCAGGTACCCGGACAGTTTGCCTACGGACAGTTTGCCTATCGGACAATGTGCCTACGGACAGTTTGCCTATCGGACAATGTGCTTACGGACAGTTTGCCTATCGGACAATGTGCCTACGGACAGTTTGCCTATCGGACAATGTGCCTACGGACAGTTTGCCTATCGGACAATGTGCCTACGGACAGTTTGCCTATCGGACAATGTGCCTACGGACAGTTTGCCTATCGGACAATGTGCCTACGGACAGTTTACCTATCGGACAATGTGCCTACGGACAGTTTGCCTATCGGACAATGTGCCTACGGACAGTTTGCCTACCGGACAGTTTGCCTACCGGACATTATGCCTACCGGACATTGTGCCTACCGGCAGGCCCACCGAGAGGGGGGGTCTGCCAGGGAAAATGCCCCGGGGCCCATGGGGTTCTGGGGGAGCCCCGTGGAGCTTTGGGGGGGCCCATTGAGGCTTTGATGGGCTCATAGGACCCATCAAAAATAGAGGGCTTGCTTGTAGAACTGCCAGATCTCCGAAATAACTGAAAAGCTATGTGGAATGAAGCAAAGCTAGTTGCTTCAAACCTGGACATCAAGGTGAAACTGTATCGTGGTCGTGGTAAAGTAGCTGGACCTGAACGCAAAAGAAGATTTCATGATGATGGTGATGGCACAGCAGTTCAGATTTATCAGAACAAAATGAAGCAGATGAGTCACCTGTAGAAGAATTTTTCAGAAAGTCTGCGTTATATATATATTATTGAATAATTAATTGGCTGACTGACTGTTACATTCAAAGCTGCCAATAATATTTCAGAAAACTTCATTTTCCTCTGAAAGTACCTAACAATATCAGCAAAGGAGCTCACGTAAATCAAAATCACCGACATATAAGTATCCTGCCGATATCAGTCATGATATCGTGGTGGAAATGAGGCACCTACAAACAGTTAATCGCTCAAATTTTGGGCAGAACCAACTGAGCCTATTGCAGCTTTTGAATTGCTTGACAGAGTGCAGACTAGAAGGGCTCTTCCCAAATGTATCTGTCAGCCTGCGCATTCTGCTAACAATCCCTGCCACTGTCGCCTCTGCAGAGCGCTCATTCAGCAAACTCAAGCTGATAAAAAAAAATGTCTACGAGCAACAATGACTCAAGCACGACTTGTGGACTTGGCTAGATTCAGTATTGAGTCTCAACTTACATGATCTCTTAATTTTGATGTTGTGCTTCATAATTTTGCCAAGAGGAAAGCAAGGAAAGCGCCATTGTTTCTCAAATGAATGTGCCATATATGTATTCTGTATGTAATCTTGATGTATTGCATTATGATTTTACTTTTACTATTGATTTCGCAGGATTATAATATGTTGAATCTGTATGTTGTGTTAAATGTAATATTTGCAAAAATTATGAAAGGGGTGAAGGAATGAGGGATGAAAGGTTAAGTTTAAGAGGGGTGAGGGAAGGTATGAAGGGTGTGAGGGAAAGGATGAAGGGTGAGAGAAAGGTTAAAGTAATCGTCCAGACCATTTCATTATTCCTGATGTAATGCAGTAAAAATATAGCCATTATCGAGTATATCAACAATATGTTGTCACTTTTTGCATCCAGTCAGCCGTTTTTAAATAATCTGCAATCAAAATCTGCAAATTCCCCGAGCTTCCAAAACACTCCTGACGTCTAGCAGACGACGCACTATAGAACTCTATGCAGCTTTGGTCACCTATACGTATGGCCCCCACCTCAACCTTTACCTAATGCAAGAAAGGGGACCCCAAACTAGTCCTGCCCCGGCACATTTCAATTCTCTCGGCACCCCTGCCTACCGGACATTTTGCCTAACAACGAACGATGTTAGGCAAACAACTGTTAGCGATGCCTAGCGAACAACTGTTTCATAAACAAGTGAGGTATTCATGATAAATCATTATCAACCTAAACAGTGTGTCTCTACAGCTAGTAAAGAAGTGGTATATTCATCCTTACCTTATTTCGAACAAGTAAGTATCTGTAGGTTACGATGGAAAAGAAATCAAAATATATACATTTGTTCCGCCAGATCAATTTTAGATTCAAACAAAAGAATTAGCTTTAGTCGCCAGCTGTAATAATGTCGCCAGCCGCCAAATATTACGAATTATAGCATCACTACTGATTATTATGTGCCACTGAAGATGATACACAGTAGTTTATATCATGACTGTACAATCTACCCTGTTTCAGCGTAGTTTTATGCTTTGTATCTGCAAGTATATTCAGTTTCAAATTTCACTACTCGTTTTTTTATCGAGCCACGACGACAGCGGGAGGACACTCAGAACATAAACACTAATTGGCGACCTTATTGTTGGTCGCCACTCTGGTGATATTTTTGTAATTTGTTCATTTATAGCAATAATATGACACAGATAAAGACACAAAATGACACAGACTCTCCAGATAGCCCCTTTTAACTTTCCCTGAAATCATGTATGTAGAAATGTAAGTATTAATGGCACCAGACGTCTGTCTGTACATCGGAAAAAAAGTTGTCCTGGCGACTTTAGTGTTATCTACGGTAGGCATTGAAGTTTCCCATAGTTGTACGCATCACCTCAGACTTTTGTTCTCTCAGATATTGATTTTATGGCTGAGGGAAAGGATTGCCAGAAGCCGCTAATATGGGGAAATAATTATAGGCTGAAATTGCCTCCCAACGAATAGCTGGGTACGCTAGCAGTAATCTCTGATCTAAATTGCATGTGGTGGTTCGGTTCAGGAAAGTTTATTTCGGTTATTTATGCAAAAATTCTAATGAATGTAAATAAAATGAAATTAAATCCTACATAAAATTAAATTAAATGCCTACGGGCATGGTGCCCGTAGGCATAATGTCCAATGTCCGGTAGGCAAGCTAGTGCTTCTACAATCAGGGTAATTACCCTATTTTAGGGCAATCAAGCTTATGTTGGGGTAGAGTTTGGGGTAATGCTTTTTTTAGGGTAATTGGGCATATTTTGGGGTATTAATAAAGAATCTAGGGTAATCAGACACATTAGCATTCCTTTAGAACAAAGCCAATTTAGAATGTTTTTTTTTTGGTTGACATTAATAAATAATGTATGTATGATAGACAGGTATGGTAGTTATGTTCAGGAACTCCTTGGCCTCTTATAAATGTGGTTGGAGTATGAAGTTATTTCATGTTTTGGTATGGAGTTTCTGTAACTATTAAAATGTTGCAGTATCTTTTTGCTACAAATATGTTCAGTCTTGTTTTTTTGTTATTTCTATTGAATTGCCTCTATATTAACATGCAGCTAACCTTGACTCGCATAATAATATTCTTATGTAGTTTATTAGTTTTGTCAGCAGAAATAATAACGAAATAAAAACATAAATATCACTACAACTACAAATAATAATAAAATATATGACAAAATTTGAATTATATATATACACTAGCTGCAAAGCCGCCCTCCGGGCGGACTTTTTGGCTAGCTCCTGCGGAGGGCTATTGGTGGGCCTACGGCCCACCAAACACAGCTTTCTGGAGAATGTGTTTGGTAGGCCTTCGGCCCACCAAACACAGACTCTCCAGATAGCCCCTTCTAACTTTCCTGAAATCATGGATGTAGAAATGTATGTATTAACGTCTTACCCATCACCCCCCACCCATTCACTCACCCATTACCCATCACCCCCCACCCATTCACTCACCCATTACCCATCACCAGACACCCATTACCCATCACCCATCACCCATCACCCATTCACTCACCCATCACCCCATACCCATTACCCATCACCCCACCCATTCACTCGCCCATTACCCATCACCCTACATCAAGGTTTCCTCAATTCTCGCAACCCAGATTTTTTTTCACCATTCTCGGTAATAGGCTGCTAAAAAAAAGAAGAAAAAAAAGTGATCGGTCATCTCATAAGTGAGCTTAAAATGTGCCCCTGGTCGAGCTGGTTCCAAAACTGTGCCATATGATGGGATTGGGGCACGGGGGGCGGCACCTATCGTGGACAACACACACACACACACTTTCGCTTATATATATATATATAGTATATATATATATATATATATATTATATATAATATATATATATATATGTTTGATATTTCAGGGTGACAAAGACACTCGTCATTCTTGGGGTTGTTTATGCGCGTGCAACGTTTCGCCATAAGACACTTGGCATCATCAGGCTAAAATGGTAAAAAAAAAAATATATATATACTATACCTACTGCTAAAAAGCGAACATCTAAAAGAATTTTTTTTAAACAAAAAAATAATCCTATATTATCTAAAAAATAAAAACACAATTTATACTTAACAGACCTTGGTGTGTATGTTGTCTGGGTTGGCAGAGGACTGAATGAACAATAGTTTACAGGTAGAATTTCGGCTCGTGTGTGGCGATCGAAACGAGAGTCGGACAATCGAAACAGTGTGATAATCATTTGAGTATATGTAATTGGTATGAAGTGACTTGGTTATTAAGATCAGGGGACAAGTGCATGATGTGTATGGATTCTAATAATTTAGTGTCACTAGGATAGTTTGCCTTGGATAGGATACTAAAGTCATTCATAGAAAAAGGGTGATCTAAATCATGTGAGTGTGAGCGGATTGCAGATTGCGAAGGTGAAGAGATGGGTCGACCAGTACGTGCAGAAACACCTTTTATGCTCCAGAAAGCCTAAGGTTTAAATTCCTTGTTGTCTCGCCGATATATCTAGCGTTACAGCTAGAACATTTGAATTCGTAAATTATATTAGAGATAAGAGCTTTAGGTATAGAGTCTTTATATTTGAAATGTGTTCTTAAGGTAAATGGATTAGTAAAATAAATTTAAATTTTGAGTTAGGAAGGTGTAATCTAAATATATATAAAATATATATATATACATATATATATATATATATATATATATATATATATATATATATATATATATATATATATATATATATAATAAATATATATTGAAAAACTAAATAAAGTTATAATTAGGGTAATCTAGGATAATCACTACAACTCTCCAAAGTAAAAAACATGAAGTGGAAGCACTGAGCAAACTGTCCGTAGGCAAAACTGTCCGGTAGGCATTATGTCCGGTAGGCAAACTGTCCGGTAGGCATTATGTCCGGTAGGCAAACTGTCCGGTAGGCAAACTGTCCGGTAGGCATTATGTCCGGTAGGCAAACTGTCCGGTAGGCATTATGTCCGGTAGGCAAACTGTCCGGTAGGCAAACTGTCCGGTAGGCATTATGTCCGGTAGGCAAACTGTCCGGTTAGCATTATGTCCGGTAGGCAAACAGTCCGTAGGCAAACTGTCCGGCCACGTGCCTGCACGCCCTCAGCCTCGTACGATCCTTGCAGCCCCTTCAGCAGGACGTGGACTCCCTAGCATCACCTTACCACCTCCTCAGCACAACACTCACAGCTCCCCTGCACCGCCTATGTCTGCCCCCTCCCCCCTACCACCCTCCACCACACCATTGAACACTTCCTGTAGTATCCACGCCCCCACCACCACTAAAGGGCGTATCACATTGCACATTTTCCTCCCACTTCACTGAAAAGTGGGAGCTAGCGGGAGGTTGCGACCCCTACCAGCCACAGAGTGGGAGGAAAATATGCCTCCGCAAATTTCGGGACCAATCGCCCACTTGTGGGAGGTATTTCAAATATGGCGTCAGGTGTTTACCTGTTCTTCAGTTTACATATTCATTATGCACTATACTTTGCCTCGGAATAGGAATTATAAACAAAAACGTATTTATTATAGAAGCTACAGACTTAGTAGTGCAGTGCAGTTAATTAAGGGATAAGTTTATAATAATGTATGACCAAGAGCCAAACACTTAAGTTTCTGTTTTTTTTGGAAACCCAGGGGGGGTGACCGAAGCGACGCCCCCCCCAGGCGTATCCCCCCATGATTGATTGATTGTTTATTTCCTCTGTGACTTATACCCGGGTGTTAACCCACCTATATACCCGGCTGCTTGTCCTGGGGCATCCCCCACTATAACCATCCCCGTCATAAGAATATTGAAAAAAAAGGGAAGCTCAAGGGGCCCTTGGACCTACACGGCCTATTAATTTTTCCTTATTATTTTTATTTCTTATACGGGATTTGCTAGCAGCACGCGTATAGATCGGGTAAAACACGCCGGTTTATAGTAAAGGAAGCAATAAATCCTCCTCCAAAGCAAACTCCTAAAGCTCAGGGGAAAACACTGAGTTGCTCTCTTCTTGAAACCTTTTTTGATTCCCCACTTTTTCCCTTTTTTTTCTTTCCTTCTAAAGCCTGGTTCACACTGGGCTATTGTCGGCTAAAAACGCTGAGAAGGGGTCGGGACTGGGGCTGGAGTCATCTGGGCCCTTGTTTTATCAAAAAAATTCCACACCTTGATGGGTCTTTTATCGCTGATTGCCGAGATTTTCGGCGAAAAATTAAAAAAACGCGAAGCCAGTCCCCCCTTTTCCCTAATCACCCCAAATTATGGGTAAATTTTAGGTATGGGCACTAAAACTAAAAAATTTAACTTACATCATCGTGTGATCTTTTTATCCATACCTGAAAACCCAAATTTTCCCCTTTCCCTGGCAATGGCTTACATATAATCCAAAAATTTTCCCTTTTAAACTACAGCCAGAAACGGTTAGTTTTTAAACAGATTATGTGGGTAGACGTGAGGGTTTATTTTTGTAAAATGATATCAAGAAAAAATGAAACTTCATCTACTTCATAAAAAAGGCGCAAAAAAAGTATCTTTTGCGGCCAAATAACACAGGCCACCACTGCCTTCGACGTGACCCCTGTCCCCGCTGCCTGAAACCCCTCACTGCCCTGGTACAAGAACGTCCCGGAAACCATTGACCCCTTGCGCTGCGGTCCACGCTTCCCCGCCCCCGTTTAAATTTTGTGCTCACGCTAGCTTGGAAGTATTGATCATGGGCCCCCCCGCGGAGGGAAAAAGGAAAAAAATGACCACTTTTTTGCACGAAAATTCAGGGACTCCGGGGCTGCAAGAGGATGATAGGAGGTTAGGAAGGTTTCCTCACTTCTTTCCACTCAAATCATTTCCCCCCAGGCTAGGCAACGATGGGTTTTTTTTTTTTCCCTTGGCCCGCCAGCATCAACTATCTTGTCACTAACTTTAATTTCCCCCTTCCCCTGGGAACTCACCGACTTCATGCGCACCCCTTTCTCTGTCACAGAACTGTGTCAAGATGCCAAACCCTGACTGTCCCAAAAAACCAAGATTTTCCCTTTCAGGTAATGAGATGTGAGGGTGGTGTGGTGGTGGTGGCGGGCGGGCGGGGAGGGGGCGAAAGAAACGGGTGAAAAAGAGGCCCAGCTGTCGACAAGTGGGAAGGAGGAACCATCACCACCAAAACATCATTACCTGAAGGTAAAATTTTGGTTTTTGGGGACAGTAGGTTTGGGCATTTTGAAGCGGGTTCTGTAGGGGGAAAAGGGTTTGCGCATGAATTCGGTGAGTACCCAGGGAAAGGGGATGGGTTATTTTAGTGACAAGATATTTGGAGTGCATGGGGACCAAGGGAAAAAGCCCATCTTTGGGCCTGAGCGCGGGGGAAATGATGTGGTGTGTAGAAGTGAGGAATTGCTAGGCGGTTCAAGGAAGCTTGGGTAAATTAGGGACAGGGGGGGGTCCCTGGGGTGTGGGGTCTTCCAAACGCTTTTTTGACGACATGTGGTACTCCGGGCTTTTGGGTGAATTGCCGGCTGGAAAATTATTGCAAAGCCAAGGGTTGGGGCCTTTGCGACAGTGGGACTCTTTTTTCACCACATTGTTTTACGCCCCTAACTCCCCGCCCTGCCCGCCCCCAACCACCACAGTTGTTTTAGCCCTAGCTCCCCCCCCTGCCCCCCCACCACCACAGTTGTCTTACGACCCTACTCCCCGCCCTGCCCCCCCCCCCACCACCACAGTTTTTTTACGCCTTACTCTCCCCCGCCCGCCCCCACCCCCAAGTTGTCTTCGCCCCAGCCCCCCCCTGCCCCCCACCACCACCCGGACTTTATGGCCGTTAACACAGCTTTTTACGCCCCAGCTCCCGCCCCTGCCCCCACCACCCCCCCTGGACTTGTGGTCCCTTTAAACACAGTTGTTTTAGCCCCCACTCCCCGCCCTGCCCCCACCACCACCCCCTGGATTGTGGCGCGTTTAAACATTTGTTTTACGCCCCCAGCTCCCCGCCTGCCCCCCCACCACCCCTGGATTATGGGCCTTAACACATTGTCTTACGCCCCAGCTCCCCACCTACCCCCACCACCACCGGGACTTATGGCGCCTTTAACACAGTTGTTTTAAGGGGGCGTCACCTAGAATTTTTTCCGTCTATTGACGATCTCCGTTGGTTTTTTGCTCTGACTAGTTTTTTGCCTGATGTTAGTCCGTTGAATCAGCAGTCTGAGTCAGCCCCGTGATCGTTTATATGGAAATTTGAGTCAATTTTCTTAGTCAAATCAAAACCCATAGTTTTACTTTAAAATATTCGATATAAATCGTAATTTTTTTGAAATTAAAATTTCAATACGTTTAAAAGTATAAAATATTCAAGTGATATTGTAATGAGATACATTTAAAAGCCGGTTCTAAAACAGCCAACAGTCTCTCGCATGACTCGTTGAAAAGATTACACAAAGAGAAAACTTCCAACACCCGACTCACAGGGGTTTTAAGAACCAGAATCCCAGGTGGGGGGAAAAAGGGTTTTATCCCTTTTCTGAACTCACCAAAAACCCTGACACACAGGGGTTTTTAAAGAATTTGAAATTTTTAGAGTGGGGGGAAAAGATTTACTACAAAAGAGTAAACCTCACGAACCACCCGACACACAGTGGTGTAAAAACAAAATGCCTAGTGTGGGAAAAGTTTACTACAAAGAGTGCCCTCCCCACACAGACCCGACACACAGTGTGTTAAAAATTATGAATTTTTAAATTTGGGGGAAAAAATGTACTAGAAAAGTGACCTCACCATACACCCCCTGACACACGTGGCGTTAAGAATTAGAATTTTTTGATTTGTGGGGAAAAGTTTTACTAAAAAGAGTGACCTAATACCCCTGACACACAGTGGTTTTAAGAAATTATGATGTTTAGAGTGGGGGAAAAAGTTTGCTACAATGGGTCACCTCACCATACACTCTAAAACCAATGGTTTTAAGAATTTGAATGTTAGAGTGTGGAAAAGGGTTTTGCTAAAGAGTGCCTCACCAAACCCCGCACACGTGGTTTTTAAGAACCATGAATGCCAAAAGAGTGGGAAAAGGTTTTATACCCCATTCTAAAACTCCCCGGGAAACACCCTGACTGCCACACAGTGGTGTTAAGAATCATGAAGCTTCCAACCTAACCAAAACTTAACCTCACTTTCTAAATTTAGAAAATTCTTTGCACAAAAAAAAAACATACGGGGCAAGGAAAGCACAGCTAAAAAAAAGGCAATAGAAGTAAAAAGGGGCCTAAATTTCCTATTTGGTAACTATTTTTCGGTGATAACCGCAAAGGGGGGGGGCCCACAAGCCATTCAGTTACTTTTTTTACGATGTCATGAAAGAATTGTTCTACTACAACTTAAATGCATTACAAGGCACGAAATTAAACCCTTTCTAAAAGGACGAGAGTTTCGGGTCTTTTCAGGAAAAAGACTATTTTTTCGGGCCTACAATAGGGGGGTTTTTGAAATGGAGATATTTTATTTTGCGCAAAGAAAGAAAAAAAAAAAAATAAAAAAAATAAACCAACCCTTTCCCTTTGGGTTTTAATAAAAACCAAACCCAAACCCAGTTTTTAATAAAACCTAACCAACCAGTTTTTAATGAAACCAAACCCAACTTATTTTCACACTTTTAATGAACATAACCAAATTTTTAACCACAAAGTGGTAAACCCCAAAAACCAAAAAGAACCCATTTTTGTTTACATCGAACAGCTGACTGTGATGCGGGGCGAACGATTTGTGGTGTGACGGTTTGCAGTAAAAAAATTATTAGTTGTAGAAAGTTGCTGAAAAAACTAGAGGGAAAAGTGCTAGTGTGACCCCGCCTTACCCCCTAGCTTTCCCTGCCGCCACACCCCCGGAATGGGGTAGCGGCAGCGTCCCCCCCTCCCCGTAAAATATATCATTCTTCACCCTGCGCCCCCCTGAAAATTTTTGGACCACCTTCAGCCTTTTTATACCCTACGGATTAAAAGGTAGAGGAGCCCCTAGAAACCCCCCCCCCCCAACCCCGAAAATAACCCAACAACAATGAAAAAATGAAAAACCCTTTCCCCGGGCAAGAGTCACAGCCTGGCGTCCCACAAGCCCCCCACTCCGACATAGCCCTTTCCCCCAAAATAAACTTACCCCCTTACACCATCTAGATTGAAAGGGAGGGGGAGACTCTATGTACAGAATTTACCATAATATAACTCCCCAGAAGCAGTAATAACTCAAAACCAATGGTGACGCCTTCATCACCACCGACGTAAACATTTCTTTTTCTTCTTTTTGTGACCTTTTTTGCTTATTATAACGCTTGTAGGTCGCTGTCAAGCTCGAGGTCAACTTGAACATACTTCTATTTTGCCCCCTCTGTAGCCCTTTTTTTCCCTGCCCCCCTGGGGGAGAGAAGGGGCACAACAGGGCGAATCCAGCATAAGTCCCTCCTACACTACCTAGCTCCGCAGAATCTGGGGTATCTTGGGATGAAGTGTAAATCAGCGATTGCACGTGAGACTGAATCGAGGCTATTCCGCATAGTCCGTCAGCGCCAAATTCGATAGGGCAGTGGCACGCTTACCTGAAACCAATCCTTCCCCTTGGTTTTTCTGTAAGAGCAACCGGCCTGGAGGAGGCCAAGGGGGCGCCACAAGGCCGTGGGTGGGGCAAGTTGTGTTTTTGTCGTGAGCTGCCTGGTATGGGAAAGGGGCCCGATGGGGAACTCGCGCGGGGTGACCCCCGGGAGTGGCGTCGTAGGGGGGGCGAGCGACGCGCCCCCCGGCGTATGCCCCTAATGTTGTTTATATCACCCCCCTCCCATAGTCTTCTACATTACCCCGAAACTTTTTTAAGCCTGCTTCAAAAAAACCGTTATTTCTACTATTTTCCTTTCTTTCATTTCTCCCATACAGTCCTAGCACAGTAAGGATTCCCCATCCCCCCTCGTATATCTTCTATCCCTTCCCGTCCCTATCACTCCCAATTGGACTGATCACCTCCTCCTCTCCGCTATATCTCCCACTCTATTATCAAGTGTTCAATAGTTTCCCCCTTTTTTCCCCTTTCAGAAGCTATAGGCCTGGGCTTGCCATCCCCATCCCAGCCCTTTACCTCAGTGTTGTCCCTTTCCTTACCAACATCGCTTCCCCAAACTCCTGCATGCCCGTGAAGTGCCTCAGGCTTTCTTTCCCACAGTATACCCCTTTAAAAGGGATTTTCCCCCAACCTGCCTCCACCTAGTAGTCCATTGTTTCTATTCTTTCCCCATCTCCTGGTTTTTATCCGTCCCAGGGTTTCTATAGGTTTTCCCCCCTTTTCCACCTCTCTATTCCTTTTTCCAGGGAGCTTTTCCCCAAACCCCTTTAGGATTGCTTTTACCCCTTATCCTCTTTTAATCCCTCTATTTTCTTCAGGGGAAATTATTTCCCATTAAAACCTTTCCTGAAGGGTCCACCCCATATTTCCCCGAAAGGCCCCCCAGCTGGGGTTGGGGCTCCTAATCCCCTTACCCAAAATGTTTGTCCTCTCTAGTTAGTAATGTCTCCCTCCGATAAAGGTTATCTAGACCCATACAAGTAAGGGACTGCCCTTCCTTTCCAATGACTCTACTATTTTTATTTGTTAAATTTTCCACTTCCCCCCTTAATGATATGCTTAAACTCCTGCCCCCCTAAATTTAAATTTTTCCTTGTCTTTCCCTTCCAATCCTTTTTACTTCTTCCCGTCCTGGATGTACCTATCAACCCCCTCTAAATGTTTTTCCCCCAAACCCACGACCTTCCTCTTGCTGTTTTAACTCCATCACTTTACTCTTCCTGACCTGAACCAATGTTCCATTCCTTTTCCCTAACTTTGAATTCCGCAATCCTCCTGTCTCCTTCCTCTCTGCCATGAGGCTACACGTTGCATACGCTAAAAATCCTAGTTTTCTATTTCCCCCTCTGACCCTTCTCTACTTTTGACCTCACTATCATTCCCCATGTAGATGTTTAAGAGGGTTTGGGGAGATAAAAATCCGCCCGGACCCCATGTTATTTTTTATCATCCGGTGATATCTCCTAGTGTGAATTTCCTTTTTCCTTAATTACAATCCCTAATTACCCGCACACCTTTTCTCTACTCCCATGTGGCCAAAGTCTCTTATTTTTTTTATCAACCCAGTCGTATGCTTTTTCCCAAAATCATAAAAAAACCTACAGTTTCTCTCTCCCCTCTGGGTCCTTTTTATGATTTCCTTTATCACCAACAAGTTTCCCAAAATCCTCTACCTTTTCCCGAACCCCTTTGCACTTTCCAGCATTTTCTTTCCCCCAGCCTGAATTTCTTGTTGTTTTTCACCCACCCAAATACCCTGGCCCGTACATTAACCAAAATATTATTAATTATATCATAATGTTTCCCTAAAACTATGGGGGTTAATTTCCTATTTTTCTTTTGTTTCCTCCCCTTTTTATATAATGTTTCCCTACTCCCTTTTCCCGTCTTGGGGGCCCCTCCCCCTTTTCCAACACTCTCTAAAAAGATTAACTAGAGCTAGTTTTAACCCTTTTCCTCCATACTTATGAATTCCCCCATGATTCCATCGTTCCCCCTGATTTCCTATCTTAATGCTTGTATAGCAGAAACACATCCTGCTCCTTATTTTAACTTTCATTTCCTTTCCACTGTGATAAATAATTCCCACTTCTCTTCCCCCTTTTCCCCTTCCCTATGACTTTTCCCCCAGTATTTTCCACTAAGGTATAATCCTCCCTCTTGTTAACTCTTATCCTCCCTCTTCGCCCAACTTTTTGGGCCCACTGCCCAACCCAGGGTTTTTCCCAACTTCCCATCCCTTTTTTTTTCCCTTTTCCCCCCTAGGAATTTTAAAACGAAGTACCTTGCCGTTTTTTTCCACTTTTATCTTTTTCCTAACTAAGGACTGGGGCTTTTTTTTTGCCCCTTGTAATCTATCCCAGGCCCCTCCATTTTCCCCATACCTCCCCCTTTAAGTCTTGCTAATTTGGCCAACTTCTTGCTTCCTGCTTTTTTTTTTATTTTGTATTGCCGGCCCACCTCCTTATCCACCGCCCCTTTGACCCCGTTTTTCTATTTGAATTGCTTTTTTCCCATCCTTTTCTTTGGGTTCCTGTCTAATGCGTTTTTGATCCCTTGTTTCCCCCTCCTAACAGTACTCCAATCCCTTCGTATCTCCCGGCATGGTATTCCATTCCTCGAAAAACTCTATCCGTTAGCGTTTTTCACCCCTTTTTCTTTCCCAAATTTCCCCTTTTAAATTTTTTTCCTCCTGTTTGCAACTGATCCTATCATGTTTATCGATATATCTAAATCTCATTTTTTTCCCAAAACCTGCATCCTTGTTATTAAGACCATTGAAAGTATTAATCATCGCCCATCGTTGTTTTATTTCCGTGTTGGGGTTTTTTAAAACCCCAATTTTTTATTCTACCGCCGACCTTTTGCAAAAACAATAACAAAATCCGTTCCCGTTAACTCTTTTTCCTAGGGGGATATGACCCTTAGTGCCCATTTTCACCCCCTTGTCCTCCCCCAAATTTTTTTGATCTCAAGCTCCCCCAAAAAACTTTTATTGTCTTCCTGTTTTCCACTACCTTTTACTCCCCTTTTATGCTGTCACCCCAGACTTCTTTCTGTTCCCTAACTTTACCCTTTTTTATTCCCTTTTTTAAACCTAGCTGGTTTTTTTATCCCGGTTTGGGTTTTTTTTCAATAGTTTTTCCGCCTTTTTTTAGAGTATTCCCGCACCTCCCCCCTTTTTTTCCACCTTCCTTCCCCTGCCTATTTTTACCCAACCCCCTTTTCCCCCTCAATGTGTCCTGCCATCCTGTTCAAACTCTATTACATCTACTCCTTTCCCCCTTCTATCAATGCCCCCCCATTTCCCCCCCAACTCCCAAACCCCCGTGTTCAGTAAGGGAAGCAGTATTCCCCTTTCTCTCCTTTCTATGCCCCGGTTCTCTCCTTTTGTTGAGCCCGGAAGAACACTACGGGGAAGGCTGCCGCGCCCCAGTCCACCCACACGCTTCTTTAGCCTTTTTTCCCCCCACGGACGGGATTTTTTCTTTCCAGATTCTAATGATTTGACGGTTTTATACTTTTTAAAAATATTTTAAGGGTTTTTTTTATTTTTTTATTTTGGTTATGATGTTGTTTTTTTTGTAAATAAATAAATGTGTTTCATTTACAAATATAGTTCTTGTGTTATTATGAAAACCCAGGTGATTATTCTGTATTAGGAAAATAATTCCCCACACTTCCAAAAGAGTTCCGCCTTTACTAGGTATAATCCCTAGTACCGACCACGACTACCAAGATCAATCTAGTATTAATATTAATCTAACGTGCCCCGGGAGTAATCATAGCGAAATACTCGTCAGGGCTGGTGGCAGCAAATCTCCTTTCCCCTTAAGTATACCCCCTTGTTCAGTACTCTCCGTAGTGAGAAGTGGTCACACTACAATCAGATAGTGAAGTCAGAAGACTAATTTAAATCCTCCTTTTCAAGTTGTAATCTTTTATCAAATCATCCCCAAGTAATATCATTCAAGCAACGTTGACGAGTTATAATACCCCAGACCAGTTACCCCAAATTTCCATCAACACAGTTGGACCACCTGTCACGCCTCTTATAGCCTCACGGGACTTCAGAAGGTCAGAGGATGCACCCTAGAACCCTCCAAGCCCTGAATAACACCAACAACAATGAACAATGAACAACCCTTTCCTCCGGGCAAGGAGTCACAGCCTGGCATCCCACAAGCCCCCACTCACTGACATACGTCCTTCTCACCCTAAATAGATAACTTACACCCTATACACTCATCATAGACTTGTAAGAGGTGACTGGAGACTCTATGTACAGTAATATACCATAATATAACTCACCAGAAGCAGTAATAACTCAGGAATCCAATGGTGACGCCTTCACTCACTCACCGACGTAAACACTTCTTCTTCTTCTTCTTCTTGTGACCTTTTCTGCTTATTATAACGCTTCGTAGGTCGTCTGTCAAGCTCGAGGTCAAACGTGACACATATCTTCCTTTTTTGCCACTCTGTAGCCCTTTCTTTCCCTGCCACCTGTGGGGAGAGAAGGGGCACAACAGGGCAGTATATACACAGACATAAGTCCCTCCTATCACTACCCTAGCTTCGCAGAATCATGGGGTATCGCTGGGATGATTACGTGTCAAATCAGCGATTGCACCGTGAGACTGAATCGAGGCCTATTACCTGCATAGTCCGTCAGCGCCAACTTCGGCTATATGGGCATGTGGCACGCTACCCTGAAACCAATCCTTCCCATCGGGTTGTATCTGTAAGAGACAATCCGGCGTGGAGGAGGCCAAGGGGGCGCCCACAAGGCTCGTGGCTGGGGCAAGTTGATGTTTCTTGTCGTGAGCTGCCTGGTATGGGAAAGGAGCCTGCATGGGAACTCGCGCGTGGTGACCCCCGGGAGTGGCGTCGTAGGGTGGGCGAGGCGACGCGCCCCCCGGCGTATGCCCCTAATGATTGATTGATATCACCACCCTCCTATATGTCTTCTACATTACCACGCAATCTTTTTTCCCAAGCCTGCTTCAAAAACACCTTAGTTATTTCTACTATTTTCCTTCTCTCTTCATTACTCCCATACAGTCCTAGCACAGTAAGGATTCCCCCATCCACCTCGTATATCCTTCTATCCCATTCACCGTCTCCTATCACTCCTAATATGGACTGTATCAGCCTCCTCCTCTCCTGCTCATATCTGCCACACTCTATTATCAAGTGTTCAATAGTTTCCCTTGTTCCTCTACAGAAGCTATAGGCCTGGTCCTGCCCATCCCTACTCCTAGCCTTCACCTCTAGTGTTCCTGTCCTTGCCTTCACCAACAGTCTGCTTCCCCAATCTCCTGCATGCCAGTGAAGTGCCTCAGGCTTCTCTTTCCTACAGTACCACTTTAACGTGGATTTACCCTCCATACCTGCTCTCCACCTAGCTAGTCCATTGTCTTCTATTCTTATCCTCATCTCCTTGGTTCTTATCCTGTCCCAGGTTTCTACTAGGTTTTCCCTCCTTTTCCACCTCTCTAATTCCTTTATCCATGTTGAGCTTGTCCCAACCTCCTTCAGGATCTGCTTCACCCATCTATCCTCATTAAGTCCCTCTATTTTCTTCAGGAGGTTAAGTTTCCCTATTAAAATCCTTTCCCTGAAGGTGCTCCACCCCATATCTCCTCGAATGGCCTCCACAGCTGTGCTGGTTGGGGCTCCTAATCCCCATCTACCAATAATGTTCTGTGTCCTCTCTAGCTTAGTAATGTCTCCCTCCCGATAATAGGTTATCTCAGACCCATACAAGCTATATGGCACTGCCATTCCTTTCCAATGACTCCTACCTACTTTATATTTGTTAATTGTCCTACTTCCCCCGTTAATGATCATGCCTGTCATCCTCCTAGCCTTTCCCTCATTAGTTTTCCTTTGTCTTTCTCCTCCAACTCCTTCCTTACTTACTTCCAGTCCTAGGTATGTATACCTATCAACCACCTCTAGAATGTTGTTCCCTAGAACCCACTGACCTTCCTCTCTGCTGTTGAACTCCATCACTTTACTCTTCCTGACACTGAACCTAATGTTCCATTCCTTTCCATAACTGTTGACTATTCCCAGCAACTCCTCCATGTCTTCCTTCCTCTCTGCCATGAGGACTACATCGTCTGCATACGCTAAACATCCTAGTTTTCTATTCCCCACTCTGACTCCCTTCTCTGACTTTCTGATCCTCACTATCAGTTCCTCCATGTAGATGTTGAAGAGTGTTGGAGAGATAACACATCCCTGCCGAACTCCTATGTTATTCTTCATCCATCCTGTGCTGATATCTCCTAGTGTGAACTTTACCTTATTTTCCTTATACAACTCCCTAATTACCTGCACCACCTTATCATCTACTCCTATGTGTGCCAATAGTCTCATTTATTTTCTTCTATCAACCGAGTCGTATGCTTTCTCAATATCTATAAATACCAGATACAGTTTCTCATCTCCCCTCCAGCTCCTTTCTATGATTTCCTTTATCACCAACAAGTTTCCCAAACCTCCTCTACCTTTCCTGAACCCATTTTGCACTTCTCCCAGCAATTTATCTTCCTCCAGCCATGACATTAGCTTGTTGCTTATCACCCACCCAAATACCTTGGCCAGTACATTAATCACTGCTATGGGGTCTGTAATTTCCTATTGCCTCTTTTTGCTTACCTCCTCCTTTATATATAAGTGTTACCCTACTCCTTTTTACAGTCTTGGGGCACCTCACCTTTCTCCAACATCTCTCTAAACAGATTAACTAGAGCTAGTTTCAACCCTTCTCCTCCATACTTTATGAATTCCCCTCTGATTCCTTCTGTTCCTCCTGATTTTCCTATTTTAATTGCTTGTATAGCAGAAGCTACATCCTGCTCCTCTATTACTATACTTTCCATTTCTCTTTCTTCACTGTAGATAACTAAGTTCCCTACTTCCTCTTCCACTTATTCCTCCTTCCATATGACTTTCCTCCAGTATTCTTCCACTACAGGTATAATCTCTTCCTCTCTTGTTAACTCTCTATCCTCCATCTTCAGCCTAACTTCTTGGTGCCCACTGGCCCCACCTAGGTTTCTCCTCAATCTTCTCCATCCTTTCTTTTCTCTTTCCCTTCTAGGCATATTACGAAGTACCTGTGCCTGTTTTTCTTCCCACTTTCCTATCTTCTTACTAACTAAGGACTGGACTCTTTTCTTTGCCTCGTGATATCTATCCCAGGCCTCCCTCCATTCTTCCTCATACCTCCCCCCTTGAAGTCTTGCTAATTTGGCCAAACTTCTCTGTTTCCTGTTCTCTTTTTTTCTATCTCGTATTGCCTGTCCGACCTCCTTATCCCACCAGCCTTTGAGCCTCGTTTTTCCTATTTTGAATTGCTTTGTTCCTATCGCTTTCTTGGCTTCCTGTCTAATGACGTTCTTGATCCCTTGTTCTCACTCACTAACAGTACTCCCAATCCCTTCTGTATCTCCTGGCATGGTATTCTCCATTCCTCGAAAATACTCTATCCAGTTAGCGTTTTTCACATCCCATTTTTCTTTCCATATTACCTTCTTAGCATTATTTTCCTCCCTGTGTTTGCCACACGTGATCCCTATCATGCTATGATCTGATATATCTACATCCTCATTTTTCCAAATCCTGCATCCTTGTCTATCTACAGACTCATTGACGAGTATATAATCTATCGCCGACTCGTTGTTTCTATCTCTCCATGTTGTTGGGTTTTCTAACTCCCAATTCTTTATTCTACAGTCCGACCTTTCAGCAAAATCTAATAACAACTCTCTGTTCCTGTTAACTCTTTCCTCCATCAGGCCGATATGACCATTCATGTCGCCCATTATCACCCACTTGTCCCTCCCGAACTTTTCTTTGATCTCAAGCATCGCCTCAAACAGCTTTCTATTGTCTTCCTGATTTCCACTACCTTCTACTCCCATGTATACTGCTGTCACCCACCAGACTTCTTTCTGTTCCCTAACTTTTACCGTTACTATATCTCCTTTATTATAACCTAGCTGGTTTTCTATATCCCTGGTTGGGTATATTTTTTCAATAGTTCTTCCTGCCTTTTCTTTCATGAGTATTCCTGCACCTCCTCCCTTTTTTTCTCCTACCTTCCTTCCTCTGCCTATTCATACCCAACCTCCTTCATCCCACTCAATGCTGTCATGCCATCCTGTCTCACATACTCCTATTACATCATACTCCTTTCCCTCTTCTATCAATGCCCTCCATTTCCCTTCACTCCATCCCCTTGTGTTCAGTAAGGCAAGCAGTATTCCTCCTCTACTCTCCCTTTCCTATGCCTGGTTACTCTCCTTCTGTTGAGCCTGGAAGACACACTACCTGGAAGGACTGCACGCGGCCACAGTCCTATCAACACACACGCTCTCTTTAGCCTTGTCTTACCCCACCACGGACGGCATTTTGGCTCTTCCAGATTTCTAATGATTATGTACGGTTTGTATACATTTCAAACATATTTACAGGTTTATTGTTATTTATTATTGTGTTATTGTATGTTGTTTTTGTCTGTAATATAAATAAATGTGTTGTTCTGAAAATAAGACTGGCGGTAAAGGCAGGACTTTCAAACGGATGCCAAGAATAAGAGTGTATATTATGTAGTATTCAAATAAATATTAATTGTTATGAATAATTAGAGCGTTTATGTGTTATTTTTTCTATAATGTAATAATAAAGGAGTATTATACTAGCAATGAGTATTTCTATGAGAGAAAGGCGGGAATAGACGATAACATAACTCAAAACAAAACACAGATATGATAAAATAAATTAAGAAAATAATGAAAGGCAAAGGAGAATGATGACAAATTAACATATATTTTTTCCTTTCTGAGGGGCTGGCATGGGGGGCAGGGGGCAGAGATCTAGAGGGGGGTAAGGAGGGGTAGACTATTATATTTTTTGGTAAAATAAATAGTAAAATCAGACAATGCTGAGACCTACCCTTGCCTTCAGTACTGTGCCGCCCTTGTTAGGCATATCATGATTAGCTTTTCATTATTCGTCTCGCCTGGGAGGTCGTGGCTTAGCTTGTTGACTTCCCTTAACTTTGGTGTTGTAAATGTATTTGACATACATACACGCACACACACACACTTCCACCTGTCCATTAGTTACCTGGTCTGCTCCTCAACTCCACTTCCGGTTTTTGTTCCACCTGTGCATATATTGACTTCAGATAGTTATTAATTGATTGCTTTATATTAGGGTCTAATACTACTACTATTGTTATTATTACTACTATAACTACTGCTATTCATTATGACAACAATAATGATACCTATGATAATATGCTACTATGACTGCGACCTTTACTACTACTACCTAACATAAACCCAATAGAAAATAAGGAAGCTGCAAGAGGCCGTTAAACCTACACGTGGTAGTTTATGTTACTTAACATTACCTACATCCACCTTTCATCCCCATCCGTGAAATCGTCTAAACTCCTTTTAAAACTCCATATAGACTCCGCACTAACCTGATGACTTGAGTCCATTCGAATTATTTACCAACCTATTTGTGAAAGTTTCTCCCTATTCTTTTTTAAGTCTACACTTTACCAGTTTAAATCAGTTACTTTTTGTTCTACCTTGCTTACTAGCCGTAAGAACTTTTTCTACATCTTCTTTATTGTATCCCTTTATCCACTTAAAAACTTCTATCAGATCATCTCTTACTCTACGCCTCTCGAGTGAGTGTAAATTCAATAGCTGCAATCACCTCTCATAACTAAAGTTACGCATCCCCTGTATTATTTTGGTCATCCTTCTCTGCACTGATTTTAACAAGGCTATATCCATCCTGTAATATGGAAACCAAAACTGAACCGCAGAGTCTAGGTGGGGTCTCATTAGAGCCAAATAAAGCTTTTGAATAACCTCAGCACTTCTACTTTTAACACTCCTGGCAATGAATACTTCTCCTACTATTATAATTACTACTACTACTAGTACTACTATTATTAGTACTACTGCTACTATTACCACAACGATTTCAGCCCCTCCCTCACACA
>JACEEZ010005591.1:67500-80000 GCA_016584305.1 Chionoecetes opilio | reverse complement strand
ACTGAGACACGCTGACTACGACGCCCTGCTAGACACCTGCACTTGAGGCTTTCCTCTGGTTTACCCCTGGGACCCCGGGGCATGGCCCAGACACACGCAGCCGGGTTTGAAGGACCCTTTGAGTACCACGTACAGGCCCACTAGGTAGCTAACGCAAGCGATTGGTGATGTATTAATAATACGTACAGTGCATGACAGTGGCGGGCGATTAATGGATGGCCCCCGGGGTATACGTAAGAAGTCAGTTCAGGGACCTCAGGAATGACAGGGAGTGTCTCCCCCCCGGCAATGGGGCCGGGGGGCGTTTTACCAGCCTGTTGATGCAAACTCCCCGTATCTCCGATGCCACGGGCACTGCCCCATTTACCTTCAGTACCTGGAGATATGCCCAACCTGGCGCCCTTCAGGTTGGGGTGCCGGGGTTAATTGTCTCTCATGCCACGTCAACGACCGATTGGATAGAACTGTAGCGGGTTGGGGGGCAGCTAACAGGAGTTCAACCTCCCTTTGAGCCCCCGCACTACCCCCGCAGAGTGCATTGGGGCTTAACAACTACTATTTATACTGCTACTACTACTACTACTACTACTACTACTACTACTACTACTTTATACTGCTACTACTACTACTACTTCTTCTACACTACTACTATTCCTACATCTTTAAACACCTGCATAAAAAGTTACCTGTTGACTTTACACCTAACACAGGTGCAAAAGGTTCTAGGTGCTCTGCAAATTTTTTTCGTGAGGCATCAAAGCTTCACTCTCGAGGCGTGACGGAAAAATATATAAATAATAGGAGTCAAAGAATGATTAATGGAATGAGTTTCTCTTGTTTCCCTTCTCTCTTTTTATTCTTTCTTTCTTTCTTTCTTTCTCTCTCTCTATCTATCTCTCTATTGTGGACTTTTCTTTCAGTTATGTGTTTGCACTTTTATGGGGCCAGAGAGAGAGAGAGAGAGAGAGAGAGAGAGAGAGAGAGAGAGAGAGAAGAGAGAGCGAGAGAGAGAGAGATGGATCACCCATGTCCTCCTAATCTCCTCTTTGACAACAGTCCCGCTCACATTCACTCTCTCTCTCTCCTCTCTCTCTCTCTCTCTCTCTCTCTCTCTCTCTCTCTCTCTCTCTCTCTCCTCTCTCTCTCCTTCTCTCGTTGCCTCGTGTCTCTCATCTCTCTCTTCTCTCTCTCTCTCTCTCTCAATCTATTGTTGAGACCCTTTCACTCCCCTCTTTTTATATGCCATACATTTATTTGTCACCTAACTGACCTTCCTTTCTTTCAATTTTCATTTTCCTTCCATTCAAATTATTTTCTTTACTTTTCTATGGTTTTTTTCACTTTAACTCTTTTCTTATTTGCTCCTTTTTGTCTTTTCGTCTAATAATCAATTACATATATCTTCTATAGACCTTGTTGAGGAGTTAAGATTATTAATTTTTTTTCTCTCTTATTCTCTCTAACAGGCTATAAACATGTATAAGACCCGTAGTTTTATGCTTTTCTATCCTATCTCTCCTCTGTCTCTTTTCTCGTCTTCTGTCCTCTCTCCTCTCATCATCTCTCTCTCTCTCTCTCTCTCTCTCCTCTCTCTCTCTCCCTTCTCTTCTCCTCTCCTCTCCCTCCTCTCTCGCTCCGCTCCCTCTCTCCTCCACTTCCCCTCCATCTCCCTCCTCTCTCCCATCTCTCCTCTCCTCCTCATCCCCTCCTCTCCTCTCCTCTCTCTACATCTCTCCCTCCCCTCTCTCCCGTCATCTCACCCTCCCCTCTCTCCTCTTCTCGCCATCTTCTCTCGGGCTCCCCTCCTTCTCCTCTCTCCTCTGTAGGACCTCTCGCCTCCTTCTCTCCATCCAGTCTTGTCTCGGCGTCCACTCTCCTCCTCGTCCCTCGCTCACATCTCTCGTCATCCTCTCTCCTCCTCTCTCTCTCTCTCTCATCTTTCTCCTTCTCTCTCCTTCTCCTCTCCTCGCTCAAAAATCCTCTCTCTCTCCTCTCCCCTCTCAGAAGCCGTCCATGCTCTACTCTAATCTTCATCTTGCCAGCTCTCAACCTCTCCTCTTTCACATGACCAACATTACCCTTCTCTCCTCTCTCTCGTCTCTCTCTCTCTCTCATCTCTCTCTCTCTCCTCTCGTCTCCTCTCCTCTCTCTCTCTCTCTCATCGTCTCTCTCTCTCTCTCTCTCGTCTCCCTCATCCTCTTCTCTCCTCTCTCTCTCATTCCTCTCGTTCTCTCTGCTCACTCGCTCCTCCTCCTGCGGTCTCTCTCTCTCTCTCGTCATCTCTCTCTCTCATCTCAGTCTCTCTCTCTCTCTCTCTCAATCTCTCTCTCTCTCTCTTTTCACAATTGCCTTTCTGACTTCCTTTCTTCTTCATCTCATTCCTTTTATATATCTTCTTCCTCTCTATAATTTTTTTGTTACCACTTTTTACTTTTCATTTCATCACAAAATATTCTAGTGTTTTTTTCTTCCTAAAAGCTCGTTCAATACTGTATTTAATTTATTTATTTACCATCACCACCACTACCACTATTACTACTACTTCTACTTCTACTACTACTACTTCTTATGCTACTACTGCTTCCACAAACAACAACAACAACAACAACAACTACTAATATTATTACAACAACAACTACTGAAACTACTACTACTACTACTCTTTTGGGGAGGCAGTGGCCGAGTGCATAGCGTCTTGGAATGGTGAGCCCGATGTCCCGAGTTCGAATCCTGCCGGGGGCAACTCTTTCGGCCATCCTTAACGTGGTCGTCAAGAGCCTGGGAGGTGAGCACAAGGTCTCGAGTTCAAGGAGCAACTGTAAATCTATCGTCGAGTGGCCGAAGAAACCCGCATGCTACAATCCTGTTCGTTCGACTGCGACTTCAAGTGCGGCTGAGAAAATACCAAGTGGCAGCATGAGCCTAAGCTGAGGGTTGATCATCACAGAAAACGGAGCTTCATCTATCCTTTAGAAGGTGTCACTATAAAAGGTGTCACAGGTGTCACTATAAAAATAAGGCCTGCACCACCAACGGGCGAGGGCCAACCATCACGACCCTGCAGAATGTGCAGGTCCAACTACCTGAGCCCTCTTGGAAAAAACATAATAGCCTACAGGTGCTATAGGCTTCAACCTGAAAAAAAAACCTATTACAACTACTACTACTACTTCAACTACTTCTATTTCTATTATAATACAACTATTACTGTCCTACAAAAACAACAACTCCAACTGCTACAACGATTCTAACCTGCAATACTCCCAGGCGTATCCACAAGAACCTGCTGACTCATGGTGAAGGAGGCAGGAGAAGTAGCAGTAGTAGTGATGACTGTGGTGGCAGTGGTGGTGAAGTCAGTGTGATGATGGTGGTGGTGATGTCCCCCTCTTCGGTTCACCACACGCCTCACCACCGCTGTAAGCACCCCCAGCACCACCACCACCACCGTCGCCGCGCCCCCCACTAGCACGGCCTGCGTCAGAAGCCCCCCACCCCCCGCCCCTCGCTTGTTCTCACTCTCTGGACTCGTGACCTCCTTCACCTTCTCGTTCCCTGGGGTGGACAAGAGATGAAAAGAGGAATAAATGTGGGGGTTATGCATTGTTGTTCTTTTGTGTGTGTATTCATATAGTATTTTTTCATTCTAGTGTTTTTTACGGGGCATGCCTGCTCTCATTGGCCCCGTCTCCATATAAAACATTCTTATCACTTCATCCTTAGTGTTGACCGAACCATCGTACCGGGAGGCGGGTCACAAGCCCCCGGCTAACACCCGGTACCCATTCACTGTGGGTGGACAGGGGCTCGGTTTTTAAAGAAACAGCCATCTGTCTCCGCTCCGCCCGGTGATCGAACCCAGGACTTCTCGGTTTGTGAGCCGAGCGTGCTCCCTCTACCACATACGGAGGGCCCTATTTGTGTTTTTTTTGGTGTATGTGTGTTCATTTCAGTATGTTACTACTTATGAAAGTATGTAGATACTTGCTACTATACTACTACTACTACTAATACTACTACTACTACTACACTACTACACTGCGTTACCTTTTTGCAACAATTCAATCTTGTATTTTTTTCCCTCTTTTTTTCTTTCCCTCTTCATTCATTAAGCTTTTATGCCTATTCTTCCTCTCCTTCTTTCCTACTCATTTTTTTAGTAATTCTCTGTAGTTAAAAATAGTAGTTAGTGTGATAATATTAGACTCTATAGCAATCATAGAAAATCACACATTCACCTACAAAATCATATATCCCCTCCCACTCCTATCGTAACCTAACCAAACCTAACCTAACTAACCAACCTAACCCACCCTAACCAAAACAAACTACAGCACAAAACATCAACACACAAAACACTCAATCATCCTGTTCTCTGCCTTTTTGTAGGGAAAGGGCCCTCCAGGGTGGACGGGGCTCGGGGCCCCGAGCTCTTTGCGCCCCAATCACCTCAATCAAGTAATCCAAACCAGGGTGAGCCCGTCAAGGGTGAATGAAAATGAGGCAGGGGTGACGCCCACGTTTACCTGTTCCATACCCGTTTAGCTCTCGAACACCTGAGGAGGGAGTGATGAAAGAGCAGGTGAATTAATTTAGGAAGGTTTTGTGGGAGGTTAAGGAAAAGTGGAGATTAATTAGATGAAATTATGAGGAAATTTAGAAAAAAAGACAACCAGTCAGCCAGTCCCTGACTCCACTGGCGGAGAAGCTCTGGCCCGGGGATCCCGTCGGTTTGACATACAACTAGACAGATAGATAGTTAGACAGACACACCCAGCCCCTCCCTCACCCAGGCGGAGGAGCTCTGCCGGAGTCCCTCATCGAAGCTATAGCCATACTAGCCACAGGGCGGATGGATGGGTGGACAGCCAGGCACAGACATATAAAACCAGGGGGTTCCCAAAAATGGGGCGATATCGACCCCAGGGGTCGAGGGACTAATCCAAGGGGTTAATCCAAGGGGTCGATGAATCGCTAGGGGGTCGAAAGGGGGTCAATACATGGCTAGGGGGTCGATGAATGGCTAGGTGAGGAAGGTTTCAGCATGCAAAAAGCTGCCAACAACTGTTATGCGAGTGGTACCAAAGGCGCCTCGTGTCAACCCGAATAGAGGACGGCTTTGACTTGGCTCGGTGCTAGTCTGTGACGTCACGTCGGATCTGTACCCCACCCCTCGCACCCTCCACACACACACCCTCTCTCTTCCCTCCTTGTCCAAGATCGTACCGTACGTGAAATATTCCTGTCCGCTTCCGTACTGAAACGAGCGAGCATATTCCCCCTGTCGGTTTATAAGTGGACAGCCAGTAGTCCAGTACATTCTGACCACGCTACTACGACTAATACTACTACTATTTCTACCTATAAAGTAAATTTCTAAATTCCCCATATTCATTTCAAAACAAAAAAAATTTTATGTATTACGTTTTTTTCTTCATAAACATATTACTATTGCATTTAAAAAGTGTGGGGGTCGATGGAAAATTGAAAACTTATTAGGGGGTCGATGAGCTGAAGAGGGTTTGGGAACCTCTGAAATTTGACAGATGACAGACATAAACAGACACTCACCCCGGGGGAAGAAGAAAGTCTGCCGGAGTCCCCCGTCGAAGGGCCGCCAGGCAGGTCACCACCAGTGAGTCATACGTCTTGTTGACCACCGAGCAGGACGTGAGAAACCCCGGGCCGACCTGCACACGACATGGGAGCACCTGTAACAACCTGCACACACACACACACACACCCCACACCAACACACACACATACACACACCCCACACACACACACACACACACACACACACACACACATAGGGACCTTATTTTCTTACTTTCTTTTACGATTTTACTACCTCATCTCCCTTTCAGTTCCTCCTCCCGCTCCTCCCTTTCCCCCCTCATGAGACCAGAGGTAAAAGGCGATTCCATTGTTAAAGGTCAGCTGCAGGAATTTTGTGGAGAGAGCTCGTTCAAAGAGGAAATAGTTTTGTATGCCTGGTGGTAACCTGATGACATCACGGCAGCCTTTCGATAAGGGAACAAACGGGATCACCGAAAAAAACCCCACTCTTTTCATGACGCTGGCACAAATGACATTATAAACACCAGGTCCGAGGAACTACTAGAAAAGTACAGGCGGATGATCCGTCAGTACCAAAGTAAATCGCGAAATATCATTGATTCAGGCATCCTCCCATCATCCTAGGATCAGTGCGCCGCGTACTTTTTATAACAAACCCTTCAGCGCAAATAGCTGCCTTAAAACCCTTTGTTCAGAAGAAGACGTTGATTTTGCAAACCTCTGGCATGCTTTCTATCAAGAACCAGACCTCTTCAAGGAAAATGGCCTACACCTAAATGGAGTAGGGTCAGCTCGGTTTGGCAGAGAACTAAGCACAGCTGTTACTAGTTTCTGGTTAAAAAACGGCCGACGAACTGGAGTTCCCTCTCCGACATAACATCTATAAATGACCGGACCCAACCTCTCCGACGTAACCTCTCTAAAGTAAATGACCGCCCCCACGATGCGACCTCGGTTCGAAATATCGTAATAGTCCGGTGGCCAAACCCCATATTTAGGCCGAACCTTTGAATTTGTGGAGCATAATAGTTCTTTGCGGATTTTGATAGCCTGAAACCTCTAGTTTTGGAATCTGTCGGGTGAAACTTTTGCATCCTTGAGCATTTTGCAAAAATGACGACTGAAGATAGGAATGGGAATCACTGTTTGGGACGGAAAATTTGAGGTAGGGGTAATAATAAACGGGCATAGATCACACATGTACAGATCTTTGACAATGTTTTTACTACCAAAATGTTCGTATTAATTAGCTTTATCACCTCTTAACTAATGATATATGAATTTCGTCAACAATAAGGTCATAGGAGGTCAAAAGGTCACATTTTTTGGCGTGAAAATGAAATTCGACGAGCTGACTTTGACCTTTTCCTTTTACTGATACATATTGACATGCTGCCGCGTCATAAATGTGGACATGGGTAAGCCAAAAAAACCAGCGGCAATTTTGTTTTAATATCGAATTGTTGTTTGTCTGTTGTTTCTATCAATTAGTGTTGATATTTAGTGATATACTGTGCAATGCAACGGTATTTTTTTAGGCTTACACTGGTGTGTTTTTTAGTAATTTTGTAATTGTATGTAGTTTTCTATTTAGGGGCTTCTATTTTGTATGAAATGAGAATTTAAAAAATTTGGAATGTGTATATACTTTATTTTAGTCTACTTTACTCTATTATATTAGTAAAACTTTTTTAGTCTGCTTAGATTATTTGTATCTAACAATTATTGATTGTTATGTTATTCATCGACAAAAAAATAAAGAATGGTATTGTTTGATAACAATTGGTAGGCTACAGCTTAGGGGCTTTTTGTGGGTTTAGGGGTCTAAAGAGCTGCATAGTTGGCAATTGACATGCTGCTTTACTGGATGTATGGGATGTGTCTTTAATTAATTATTTATACCTAACAATCTAATATGAAGTTATTTGAAATTTTATAGAGTGGTACTTTTTATTTGGATTTAAACTGCGCCATTTTTGAAGCAGTAGTTTATTATGTTTTTATTGTTGTATACTTAATTTATAAAATGTTATTTTGTATATTTTACATAAATATATTTTAAACTAATTCTGACCCTATTATCTTTTACATTTGCAGGTGACATAATCGTGATGTGTGACCAGTGTTTTTTGGCCCTTGTTCCGGCAGTGGTGGCTTGGTTATCTCCAAGTAGATTATGTGCTTTCCAAGATGACCGTTTCGAGCAACGTATTTGTAGTGTTAGACAAATATCACAAAAAAAGCATCAAGAGCAGCACAAGGGCTGCACGATCTGCTGAAGTGCAGCATTGCAAGGAACATGTCATTACGCTGACAACGCCAATTCCCTCCCGAGACGTTGTTCTCAATGTGGCACACAACAAGGAACAGCTCATTGAGATGATCACTGAGGAACTTCTAGATAGAAAGCAAAGACTCCGGTTACCAAACAGACTTGTTGTCACAGGGAAAGCTGATACTCCTGTTGAAGTCTGGCAAGGTGTACGAGTGGAGAGATCAGATTTGCAAAATAACGATGAGGAACCAGAACACCAGGTTGTCCAGTTTGTTTCTAACACCAGAAAGACTATTAAAGTAATCTCAGATGACACAGACATGTTTGTATTGCTTGTACATTACTACCACTACTGTCAACTCCCTGCATGCCTCGTCATGGAACCGACTTCTCCTGAAAGGACTTCAGTGAGCATTGGAGACACCGTAATAAAACACCAGGCTATTGTCCCACAGCTGCTGGCAGCACATGCGTTGACAGGATGCGACACAGTTGGTTGCTATTTGGAATTGGAAAAATCAAAGCAGTAAAAGTCCTAAAGGCAGGATATAAGCTGGACAGCATAGGACAACCTGAAGCCCAACACGAGACAATAATTCGAGAAGCAACCCAGTTTATTGCAGCATGCTATGGAGAGAAAGTTGGACCAAACGACACCATGTCAGATATCCGATACAGACATTGGATCTCCAGCATGGGCAGAAAAAGTGCTGCGTCAGTTCACCAACTGAAGACTCTTCCTCCTACAAGTGAAGCGTTTGTCGAGAACGTGAAAAGGGCACATTTTCAAGCATGCATTTAGAGGTCGGCACTGACTGGCGGGCGAGTCACCAGATATGGACCCTCTGGAGAACGGCTGGGTATCTGATGACGATTTCGGTGTATTAATGCCAGTGACCCTCCCACCACAAACGGAAATTGCTCCAGCAGCTGTTATGAAGCTGATCCAATGTGGCTGCTCAAGCGAAACACCATGCTCAACTGAGAGGTGTGGATGTGTGGCTGGTCAGATGTCCTGTTCTGCTTTTTGTCGCTGTCGAGCAGAAATAAGAACATGTTGGAATCGCTGGACATTGCTGCAACAACGGATAGAGGATGTCAATGACTCGAATGAAGATGAAAGTAATGATGAGGATGACAGTGATGACTGATGTGTTTGATTATATGAGAATTTCCTCATTGGACGCTACTGCAATAGATCTCGTCTCTAAGACACTTGTGTATATTGTTATGTTCTAGTGGGAATAGATTAGCTTAATCCCTTGGATTCATGAAATTCTGTGGATATAAAGCTGATTATTCTCTGTAAATATGTTAATGTATACGCTACCCATTTTTGCGGCCATCTTAGATTGGGTATTCAGAAATATTGTTATTGTACTTTTCCCGTCTAATTAGATGGCTTAATCAGATTTTTTTTTATGTATTATTAGTTCAACAGACCGTCTATTTTTCAGACCGTATAAATAAAAGTGTCTATTGTTATTTCATTGGTGTTATTGGATTCCTTGACCACAAAAACCTAAAGTTAGACACCAAAATGACTGTTGTAAGTCAAATATTAAGGAAGTTATCAATATAAATATTAGCCGCCATCTTGAATTTCTCAAAATGTTCAAGGGTGCCATAATTGCACCCGACGGATTCTTATTAATGGCACACTCAGTGATCAAAATCTGCAGAGAACAATTATGCACCACAATTTCAAGGTTCCACCCGCTGGCTGCTGGACTATAAAAGCCTGTATGTTCAATGCGCGCAGCATCCGAAATAAATTTTCAGACCTCGAAGCCCTTGTTGCGACCGAAGATTATCAATTTATTGGCATATCAGAGTCTTGGTTGAACACTACAAATAGAGACTTTTTGGCTGAATGTAATCTACCTTGTTGCTACCTTGTTGTTACCATCTACGTAGTTGTATTTTACAGGGTCTGAGCTACGCTCGTATGGCCCCGTCTCCATATCTACATTTTTTATCATTCATCCTTACTGCTTAGTGTTTGGCACTGTTGGCCGAAACCACCACCCCGGGAGACGGGTCACAAATCCCCGGCTGACACCGGTACCCATTCACTGCTGGGTGGACACTGACAGGGGCACGGGTTTTAAGAAGACCACCCATCTGTCTTCGCTCCGGCCGGGGATCGAACCCGGGACTTCTCGGTTGTTAACCGAGCATGCTACCACTACACTACGGAGTACCTTAAGGTAGTGTTTCTCAACCTTTCAAGCTTTGTGGAGCCCTTACATCCACTTATATATTCAGGGGACCCCTTGGTACGGGATTAGATAGGAAATAATAATTTTGCATTTGTATGTAAGAATGGTTAATAAAAGGTGTTCTTTTCACAGGAAGTGTTTATTATTATCAGATTATTTTTATTGTACAAACAAGATACAAAAATAAAGAAAAAAAAATCCGTGTATATATACAAAATGGAAAATAAGTAAACTTCACATCTAAGAAAGCAGAATAAATAGGCTTTCAAAATGGTAAACTCTTATTTAGCGACTCTGAAAAATTAAGTTACAAATAACATGGTCATATAAAAAGCTTCCCACACTAAATTTTGTTTATGATCAATTAACTTTTTCTTTATCTGCAAATTATGTTTATGTTTCACTTAATGTGATACTTGCTGCTGACTGCTAGCAATGATGTTATCAATGCGTGGGGGTATTCTTGATAAACTGACACGTATGTCATCTTCGATCCTTAATCTTGACCTATATTTAGTTTTCAGTGCTGTCATGGCTGAAAAGCTTGACACACATAGGTAGGTGGTGGTGAAAGGTAACAACACTTTATAGCTGCTCCATGAGAAATCGGGAACTCATGAAAACATTGAGCCCAGAAGGTTTCTAGTGGCACTGCACTGAATCGAGTCTTCATGGTACCATCAGATGATAGGTCAATGAGCTCCTCTAAAAATTTTGACTGTGAGGCTTCTGGGAGCTTCATCTCAATATTCTCAATGAAGGGGTTTTCTATCCACTGGTAAGAAGCAGCCTGCTACTCAGTTAGCTCAGGGAAATAGCTGTTGAATTTCTCCAGGTGCAGTGGTACCTGTGCTTTGACTACATTGAAACTAATGCCTCTGTCTTGAATGAATGCATGCATATTTTCAAACATATCAGTGATTCTTGACGAGGTACGAACAAGCCACAACTTGAGCTTTCTTTTGAAAGCCTCAACATTTTGGTACTGAGAAATGTTGTTTGTGTTTGCACCTTGCATTGCTTTGTTCAGCTTATTTACTTCGCTGAATATGTCTGCCAGGTAGCTCAGCTGAAGAAGCCATTAATCATCATTAAAGAAATCTGAAAGCTCAGTCTTCTTCTCTGAGAGGAATGTACACAGCTCCTCCCTTAGGCTGAATAAGCATGTGAGCATCCGCCCGCGTGACAACCATCTCACCTCTGTATGCATAAGTAGAGATATATAGTCTGCACCTACTTCCTCACAGACTGCAGCAAACAGTGGATTTTTTGGCTCTTGCTTTAACAAAGTTTACAATATCTACAGCAGTGTTCATAACTGCGTGAAGCCCAGGCTCCAAGTCTTTTGCAGCGAGCATTTCTCTGTGCAAAAAACAGTGAGTTGCAATTGTACGGGAGCAACTTCTAATATTCTGGTCACGGACTCCTTTATGCCTGCCAGTCATGGCTGCGGCGCCATCAGTACATATTCCGATGCAATTAGTCCAACTGATTCCATTACCCTTCATAAAGTCATCCAAAGTTTGAAACACGTCCATTCCTGTAGTTGTTGTTCTCATCTCTTTGCAAAACAAATATTCCTCCCGTAATTCATTCTCCCACATATAGCGCACAAACGCCAGTAGATGTGACATTTTGGACACATCTGTTGATTCATCCAGCTGGATGGCAGAGTCATTGTTACGGAGACGTGCAGTGCATTGCTCCAGTATGTCTTCAGACATTGATGAGATGCGGCGTTTCACAGTGTCATTTGTAATTGGAATTTTTGTTAATGCCATAGCTTTTTCATCCCCTTGCATTTCTCTGACAATTTCAATTGCACAAGGCATGATCAATTTTTCCCCAATTGTGTGAGGCATTTTGTGTTGGCAAATTTTCTGTGTCACAATATATGAGATCTTCAGCAGTTTTTTATCCATAGTGGTAGTGGCCTTTAACCTGACTTGTGCACTGCGCAGTTCTTTAGCTTTGCGCTCAAAAAATTCTCTTGACTTATCCTTGTACTGACAATGCTTTGCCTGGAAGTGCCTAATTAACTTGGAGGGCTTCATACTCTCATTGGACAGTACTCTGCAGGAAAGGACGCACTGTGGCTGTTCAACACCTTCACTTGTACTTACTACAAAGCCATAGTTAAGGTAAATATCATCATATTTCCTAATTTTTGAGTCCATAACATGACCATAATTAATCTTCCTCTTCCTCTCAACGGATGTGACCTCTGACTCATCATCCGAAGAGTTTAGCTCATCACTCTGTTTGTTTGGTAGTTCTTGTTTTGATGAGGACGGTCTAATAACATATTTGTCCATTTTCTTCACAGACAGGTAAACAAACATCAGTCTGGAAAAAGAAATAAAGAAAAAAACTTTAAGGTGAAAAAGACCTACATATTTGTTGCACAATGTCAGTATTATATT
>JACEEZ010005591.1:35000-65000 GCA_016584305.1 Chionoecetes opilio | reverse complement strand
CCGCCTGCTACCAGAGGATCCCACTGGAAGCTGCTCACCAAAAGAATGAACGGGAAAAAATCAGGAGTTATGGAGATAGGATCCGGAATGTCGACCACGGCAGCTTCACACCCCTGGTTTTCACTACGTCAGGCGGGATGGGCCCCAAGGCCAAGTGCTTCTATTCAAGACTAGCAGCTGTAATGGCAGAAAAGAAGCACCAGCCAAGGAGCCACGTTGTAGCCTGGATGAGGTGCCGTCTTCCTTCTCCTGCTCAGGTCTGCCCTCCTATGTCTCAGGGGTACTAGATACTCCGCCCCCACAACCATCGATTTAGATGGCCTGAACTACCAGGCCACTGTAGTGGAGAGCGGCATATTAGTGTAGATGATGGAGAGAGGGGAGTAAGTAGTGGATAAGTAGTAGTAGCCTATGGTTGGATGCCACAGTCAGTAGCGATCAGAGTTGGGGCTACTGGCAACCAGTTAATGGAATCCGCAAATAAACAAGCGGTGGAGGTATCTTTTATGTAGTAGTAGTATTAGTAGGAAAAAAAAAAAAAAAAAAAAAAAGTAGCAGCAGTAGTAGTAGTAGTAGTAGTAGTAGTAGTAGTAGTAGTAGTAAAATAAACAAAACTACCACTACAAAAAAAATCGAAGAGGAGGAGGAGGAGGAGGAGGAGGAGGAGGAGGAGGAAGGAGGAGGAGGAGGGGAGGAGGAGGAGGAGGAGGAGGAGGAAATAGAAGATTAAGAAAATATAGTGAATGAAGGCTGAAGAGGGAAAATAGGAAAGTAAGGAAGGAGGAAGACAGGATCAAAATAGGGATTGGAGATAAGGAGGTAGGGGGAGGAGGAGATGATTGGAGATAAGTGGAGATGAGGAAAGTGAAGACAGCTTAGTTGCGAAGGTGAAGCTATCTCATTATCTTTATCTCCATCTCCATGACTTGCCCTCCTCCCCCCTCCCCTCCCTCCTCCTCCTCCCCTCCTCCTCCTCCTCCTCCTCCTCCTCCTCCTCCTCCTCTCCTCCTCCTCCTCCTCCTCCTCCTCCTCCTCCTCCTCCTCCTCCTCCTCCTCCTCCTCCTCCTTCTCCTCCTCCTCCTTCTCCCCATAAGCGACTATTGACCAAGCTAAGGGCACATGGTTAGGAGAGCAATTATGTTCATGGATTGGCGATTGGCTTTCAAATCGTAAACAACGGGTAGTATAAATGGCGAGGCATCTGATTGGTTAGATGTACTAGTGGGGTGCCTCAGGGCTCGGTCTTGGGTCCTACTCTATTTCTGATATATATCAACGATCTGGACTGAGGACTTGTATCTAAAATATCAAAATTTGCAGATGACACCAAATTAGGCGGTAAAGCATATACTAGAGAAAACTGCGAACTCATACAAAATGATCTCGACCAGCTATCAGATTGGAGTGATAAATGGCTATTAAAATTCAATTCCGATAAAAGTAAAGTAATGCATATAGGCAACGATAACCTCATATATAACTATCAAATGCAAAATAAATCATTAACTGAAGTACAGCAGGAAAAGGATTTAGGTGTCATCATCAGTAATGATTTGAAAACCAGTCCGCATTGCCTAGCTGCCAGTAAAAAGGCAAATATGATGTTGGGCTTTACTAAACGCAACTTTGAACATAAAACTCCGCAAGTAATGACACAATTATACACGTCCTTGGTTAGGCCGTACTTGGAATATGCCGTTCAATTCTGGTCGCCCTGTTTCGTAAAAAATCAAGCCAAATTGGAATCAGTGCAAAGAAGAGCAACCAAACAAATTCCATCTCTGCGAAATTCATCTTATGAAGAGAGACTGCGGAAACTTAATATGTTTTCCTTAAAGGATCGAAGAATCCGTGGGGACTTGATAGAAACCTTTAAGATCCTAAAAGGATTTGATGTCATTAATCAAGAGAACCTATTCGAGCTTTCAACTCAAGTAACACCAAGAAATAATGGTTTAAAACTAAACGGTCAACGTTGCATCACCGATCTCCATAAAAATTATTTCAATGTTAGAGTCGTTGATCGATGGAACAAGTTACCAGCAAATGTTGTCGGAGCCAGCACAATAACTACATTTAAAAACAGACTTGACGCGCACTGTAAAGTAAATGGGTATTGATAGAGCGAATTCATATCTAGTCCCCCGTATCGATTAGCTGTAGTGGTAGTGGTAGTTGTAGTTAGTCTTTTTCATATCCTATCATTCTGCACTATGAAACTTCCATGCTCCTATCATCTTTAGGGACATGGTATCATTTTCCAACTGTTCTCTTACAAGTAGTTGATAGTTAGTAGTATGTAGTGCAGCAGATACCCTCGTTATGGACCAATAGGTCTCCTGGTGTCTGTTAATCCTATGTAATCCTATGTAATCCTCCTCTTCCTCCTCCTCCTCCTCCTCCTACTACTACTAGTTAGACACACAGTGAGAGATAAGACCAGAGTTAATGGTGCTTCTCTCTCTCTCTCTCTCTCTCTCTCTCCTCCTCTCTCCTCTCTCTCTCTCCTCTCTCTCTCTCTCCTCCTCTCTTCTCTCTCTCTCTCTCTTCTCTCCTCTCTCTCTCTCTCTCTCTCTTCTATCTCTCTCTCTCTCTCTCCTCTCTCTCTCTCTCTCTCTCTCTCTCTCTCTCTCTCCCTCCCTCTCTCTCTCCTCTCTTTCTCTCTCCTCTCTCTCTCTCTTCTCCTCTCTCTCTCTCTCTCTTCCTCTCTCTCTCTTCTTCCTCTCTCCTCTCTCTCTCTCTCTCTCTCCTCTCTCTCTTCTCCTCTCTCTCTCTCTTCTCTCTCCTCTCCTCTCTCTCTTCTATTGCTCTCTCTATCTCTTGCTCTCTTTCTTGCTCGCTCTCTATCTTATAATATAACACATTATCAAATTATTAATCCATAACATTATCTCATTATCTCATTATTTACCATCTCTCCTACCCTCCCTCCCCCATCCACATTCATCCCCCCTTCCCCCCTGTCCTTACCTGCCATAGTGAATACCTGGTCCCCCGGCAAACGCTCGGACGACACAGAATTGTTGAACACCCACGAGAACCTTACTGACGGAGGCGATGCTAACACCCGGCAGGAGGTGTTGACAGCACGACCCACTCCTGCAGCGTACACCTTCAGTGGCTCTCCCGACGGTGGGTTCTCGCATACTGGGGCATCTGTGGGAGTAGATATAATAAGTTTAAAGATTAGCTATGAATCTGTTAAGGACGTAGAGGTGTAGGAGCTGTAGAAGTAGCTGTAGAAGTGCGTATAAATGTGTGTAAGGGACGGAAAAAGGGGTGAAAAAGACGAAATAACTATAAGAAAAGTGGGAATGGTAAGGAAATAAGAGAAAGAACGGTTTATAAAGTAAAAAATTGAGACATGATGGTGTAGTTACTGAGTAGATGTTGTAGAAGTTGGTATTTGTGTAAGGGAAAAGGTGTGATAGGTGGAAAAATGATGTAGGAAATAATAGAATATGTGAAAAAGGATGAAAAAAGGGACAAAAAACTGGTTAGAAACGTTGGAAAAACATGGAAATAGAGAGTGATACTTAAAAAAAGGGAAATAAAAGCTTAAAGAGGAAAAAAATGTACGAAAAAAAGAGAAGCAGTGTAAAAGGAGCACATGGAGAATACATGTGAAAATTTCGGAATTACTTTTTGATATTTTGTTTGTGCGTAGAGGAGAGAGAGAGAGAGAGAGGAGAGAGAGAGAGAGAGAGAGAGAGAGAGAGAGAGAGAGAGAGAGAGAGAGAGAGAGAGAGAGGAGAGAGAGAGAGAGAGAGAGAGAGAGAGAGAGAGAGAGAGAGAGAGAGAGAGAGAGAGAGAGAGGAGAGAGAGAGAGAGAGAGAGAGAGAAGAGAGAGAGAGAGAGAGAGAGAGAGGAGAGAGAGAGAGATATACTGATACGATACTGATACTGATACTGATACAGTTATTTGGCCCTTCAGCAATACAGTAATGAAACTAATATACATGTATATATGTATAAGGCTTGGTCTGTGAGCCGGAGCTCTATACAGACTGTTGCGAAACATAGTTGCCGATTTAGGTCAGATAAATAGGCCCAGAAATAATATAAAAAATAAATCGCATTACCTTTAAAATTCTACCAAAGATAATTATTATAAAGCATAGTTAATAACTTACAAAAATTAAGTGGAATAAAAAATGAAATACAAATAGAATATACGCAAATCTTGATGAGGCAAAAACAAATGCTAATATTAACAAACACACAAGCATGCAAAAAACTAAAATTCACATGAGCAAACAAGGATTAGATTTATTGATCGATTTTTTTCTTCTTTATTTTACACCTGAAAATGTTACTATCGGTGATGTTTTTAAGATCTTCTGGCAGCCGATGCCACAGTTTTACTCCCCTAACCGTAATGCTTCGCTGTGCATGGGACGTTCTACATATAGGAATTTTTAGATCATTTGGTCTTCGGCTATTTGAGTTGTTAGACATGAACTGAAAACCACTGTCAACTTGGTATGTGTATAATGCTTTACGTATAAATAGATTTGCTTGGAGGGATATAATATCAGTTAGTTTGAGTAAATTTAGGTCTTTAAAGAGAGGGTCTGTGTGTGCATATCTGTGATTGTGAGACATTACAGGTAACATTTTGTTTTTTAGTAATGAAAAGACTGTCAAGTAAAGTCTTAAATGCTCCTCCCCATACAGCTGAACAATACAAAAGGTGTGGATAGGCTATTGATAAGTATATTTGTCTTAAACTATCAATGTTTATATTGTTTCGTATCTTATGTAGTACACCATTTATTTTACAAAGTTTAGTAATCACCTCTAGTATATGAGATTTTCATTTCAGTTTATCATCAATAATAACACCCAAAAATTTATATTCACCAACTTGCTCTAAAATAAGATTGTCTATGCATACATCAATAGTTGGTGGTTGAATCATCAAAGCACAAGATACCATATAAGACGTTTTAGTAGCATTCAAGGTTAATTTATTACTTTTTATCCAGTTTGAAACATGAGATAATTCTGCCTTTAATGTGTTTTTAATGTTAATGAGACTTTGTCCCTGCATGAAAATAGTGGTATCATCAGCAAAGAGAAGAAATTTGAGTTTATTAGTGCAACGTGTGATATCATTGATATATGATAAAAATTAAATGGGACCCAAAATTGATCCTTGTGGTACTCCAAAACTAATAGATGTGAGAGAGGATAGTGCATTATTATAAACTGTACATTGCTTCCTGTGACTTAAATAACTTACAAACCAATTATGTGCAGCACCACGGATTCCGTAAACCTTCAATTTTTCTAACAAAATAGAATGAGATATGGTATCGAAGGCTTTAGACAGATCACAAAAGACTGATATCTGATATGCTTTACTATCTAATGTATCATATATATTTTGACAAAGGTGATGCAAGGCAAGTTCAGTGGAGTATTTGGGGCGAAAACCATATTGAGACTGCGATAATAATGAAAATTTAGAAATGTAATCCATTAATCTACTAGCAACTATTTTCTCAAAAAATTTACTAAAACTAGGAAGGATAGAAACTGGTTTGTAGTTCGTATGTATAGATTTTTCACCCTTTTTATGTATAGGTACCATTCTAGCAACTTGAAGGCATGAAGGGAAGCAGCCTTCCTTGAAAGACCTATTAATGATGTAGACTAGGAAGGGAGAAATTTCATGATTGCATTCCTTGATTATTTTCATGTTTACATCATCGTACCCTGGAGCAGTAATCTTAAGCTTGTTGATGACAGTTTTGATTTCTAAAAGTGATGTTGGACTAAAAAAGAAAGAAAACGGAACAGATTCAGACAGGTATGAAGTATATGGAGCTGTGGATGGTTGGATATTCATAGCTAACTTTTTTGCAAACTTACAAAAGTACTCATTGAATGATTCAGCTATTTCTTGATTATTACTTGAAACATTTTCCTGGAAAGAAATTGAATCTGGCAACTTCTGCTTATTATATTTCCCTAATAATGAATTGATTGTTTCCCATGTCTTCTTGATATCACCCGCATTATCCTTTAGTTTAGATTTATAATAGTTCTCTCTAGCTGCTTTTATCAGAGAAGTAAGTTTATTTCTGTATTGTTTGAAAATTTTTCCCATATGTAAGTGGCCATTTAGCATAAAGTTTCTGTAATTTATTACGATGTTTGATGGAAGCTTTTATTGCTTGGGTTATATACGGTTTACCAATATGTTTTCTTTGAAAGTGTATTGTTTTAGTGTTTTAGAGGGAAGTATATATCATTACATTTCTGAAAACTTTTCATGTAGATATAAAGATTTTCATTTATATCATGAGTCTCATCTATGTCTGAGGCACACTTGTAATTCAACAAATCCTTCTTAAATGATTCTATAGATAGATTGTTCTATATTCTTTTGGTCACAGTAATTGTTGAAGACTGTATGATAGCATTATTATCATATGAAAAAATACTGAAGATTGGAAAATGATCATTAATAGAAGTATAATGAATGCCACTTACTTGGTGATACTGTAGATTACTTGTCCATATATCAGAGAGAGAGAGAGAGAGAGAGAGAGAGAGAGAGAGGAGAGAGAGAGAGAGGAGAGAGAGAGAGAGAGAGAGAGAGAGAGAGAGAGGAGAGAGAGAGAGAGAGAGAGAGAGAGAGAGAGAGGAGAGAGAGAGAGAGAGAGAAGAGAGAGAGAGGAGAGAGAGAGAGAGAGAGAGAGAGAGAGAGAGAGAGAGAGAGAGAGAGAGAGAGAGAGAGAGAGAGAGAGAGAGAGAGAGAGAGAGAGAGAGAGAGAGAGAGAGAGAGAGAGAGAGAGAGAGAGAGAGAGAGAGAGAGAGAGAGAGAGAGAGAGAGAGAGAGAAAAAAAAAAAAGAGAGAGAGAAGGGGGTGAAAGGGCGCCGAAAGAGTAAGTTCCAACACAAACATTTCGACAAACAGACAGACAGACAGAATTGCTGACTCAAAGACAGAACAGACTTGTACAAGTATAAAGTCTATTTTTTTGACGTGGTACCTTTAAGGGGGATAGAACAACAGGTGATGACAGGTGTGAGGGGATACTGATTAACAGGTAACAGGTACAGAAAGGCACATTGACTGGAGGAAAGGAAGGTGATGATTTTGTTATTAAAATATGAGGATAAATGAGATTAATGTATTATAAGGTAGAAATGGATAAAGGACATGTGATAAACAGGTAAAACAAAGGTAACACAGGAGGATAATTAAGATGTAGGATAAACAAATGTTTAAAGAAATAGGAATACATGATAATTAGGAAATGATATGGTAGGAAATATTATTACAAAATTAATTCGAATAGATATTAACAGATAATACATTAATAAATGAATAATTGTAGACAGCAATTAATTGATACACATACAGACGAAAATAATCGAAAAAATTGATAAAATACAACAATAGATGAAATACAATATATGCAATACAACAATAGATGAAATCAGTGGCGTAGCTACGGGGGGGCATGGGTGGGCACGTGCCCCCCCCCATGAGAAGCCGGTGCCCCCCCACGAGAAGCCGATGCCCCCCCCACGAGAAGCCGGTGCCCCCCCAGGTGCCCACCCACTGGCCACGGCTGCCGTGTGGTGCGGGAACAGTGTTCCACTAGGTAGGACTGAGGGAGCATGCATGGAGTATTATGAATAATCTATAATGATGACTTACCCTCGACTCAAATACAATAATTATTTTTCCTCTGATTGAAAGAAAGAAACATGCCTCTGAGTCTGAGTTAAACGCATATACTTTCTATTGATCACTTTTAACACCAACGAACATAACTAAATTACACCAGTTACCCTTACAAATTTTCTATACTGCCTTGTGTTTGTACGTGTCTCCCTCTTGTACGTGTCTTATACGCGTTCTCTGGACCGACAATAACAGCACAAAGTCAGTGACCGATCATTCGTGGTCTTGTACGGCAGCGACCACTGCCGATGCTTTGTGGGATGAAGTTGAGAGAAACTCAGCAGCTCATGGCTTTGATACTTCAGAGTGTAGAATGTGTAGATCACCAAGGAAACGGAAACTGTCTACACAATGGAGGCGTTTTGGTTAAGGAAAAAAGTACTACATACCGCCAGAATTTTAATTTCCGAATCTCTTTGGTGGACCTCGGAGATTGTTCATATGCGAGTGGTTGTTCATAAGATTATTATGTACATATTCTTATAACTCATTTAAAGCTGGTTTCGTGCCTTATAATGTGGTAATAACATATTTTGTGATGTTTTGTTGATGTGGCCATATACGTCAAGGGATGAATATATATCGGTTTTTACACATGTGTATAAATATTTCTTGATCTACAGTTTTATTTAAATACTCCCAGTGGTCACCACCCACCAGGATTTTGTTGTTACTGATTCTATTGGAAAACAGTCAGGGAGCACACACTCTGATTTCAGTGTTAAGGATAAAACACGAATTAACTTCTTCTATCTTATTCTAGATCATAATGGTAACAAAAATGACAAGGCGCTTCAGTAATGAAGCATGTGAACTTATGAAAGCATTACAGACACTGAATCCACAAAGTACTGAGTTCTTATCTTTTGAGAAAATGTCTGGACTTATTCATGCATTTCGTGCTAATGAGGAAGATCTTAACCATGAGCTGCACTCTGCAAAACGCATGTTAGAATGACGCTATAAGGATGTAAGTGACAATCAATCAATCAATCATTGGGAGCATACGCCGGGGGGCGCGTCGCCTCGCCCACCCTACGACGCCACTCCCGGGGGTCACCACGCACGAGTTCCCATGCAGGCTCCTTTCCCATACCAAGCAGCTCTCGACAAGAAACATCAACTTGCTCCAGCCACGAGCCTTGTGGGCGCCCCCTTGGCCTCCTCCACGCCGGATTGTCTCTTACAGATACAACCCGATGGGAAGGATCGGTTTCAGGGTAGCGTGCCACATGCTCATATAGCCGAAGTTGGCGCTGACGGACTATGCAGGTAATAGGCCTCAATTCAGTCTCACGGTACAATCGCTGATTTGACACGTAATCATCCCAGCGATACCCCATGATTCTGCGAAGACACTTATTACCAAAAGCATTGATTCGTCTCTTCAAGTCACGTATTTAGTGTCCATGTCTCACAACCATAGAGTAAAACAGGGATCACAAGCGACTTGAAGATCCGGATCTTTGTCCTTCTGCACAGGTACCGACAATGCCAAATACTCCCGCTGAGCGAGTCCATAACACTGTGGGCTATGCCAATCCGCCGTAAGACTTCTTGACGTGACCCGCCGTCATTATGGACTGTGCTACCAAGGTATGTAAAACTTTCCAAGATCTCAATGTCCTCGCCACACGCATGAACAGAATGTACTGCTTCATCTAGTAGGTCTTCAAACACCTGGACCTTGGTCTTGAGACAGGAGACCTCAAGTCCCAAAGGCTTTGCCTCCTCGTGCAGCGCCTCGAGAGCCATCACCAGGACCTCCAGCGACTCAGCAAAGATTACTGCATCATCGGCAAAAACAAGATCAGTGATCTTGGTGTTGCCGACGGATGCTCCACAATCACTTTGATCTACAACCTTGTCCAATACCCAATACCGTCGAGACAAAACCACGCCTTGACCTCGGGCACTCCCCAATACACTCCTTGGCAGCCTGTAGAGTTTCACGTTTGAAGGTATCCCACAGTTCTACAGGTCCCCGAGAGCACCGAGCACATCAAAACGATTTGAGACTGCCACCGCATACTCATGAGCACATGTCAAGTTCTTCAGTTTCTCAAGATGAAACACAGTATGGTTACCTCTTGAGATTCTTCTGGACTTGACATGAAGCTTAAGTGTAGCAACAACAAGTCTGTGATCTGTTCCAAAGAACTCAGCACTCCGGTAAACCCTGCAGTTCTGGAGGATCCTCCAACGAGTACTAACGAGGATGTGGTCGATCTCCTTAGCTACCCCTCCGGCATTACTATACCATGTCCAGCGGTGCAGCTCTGGCCTCTGATACCAAGAACCTGCAATTCTCAACCTTCTGGATCTTGCAAAGTTCAGAAGCAGAGAACTGTTGGTGTTTCTGGTACCGGAGCCATGGGGACCAACACATATCTCGTAGCCATCTCTTACAGTGCCAGTAGTAGCATTAAAGTCGCCCAAGTGACAATGAAAAACCCAAATCACTGTTAGATTTAGTGAGAATTCTTGGTCCATATGAAAAGGCATTTCCTGAGTTCTACAGACTGGCCAAAATTTATGTAGTATTACTTGTGTCATCAGCTTCAGCAGAGAGAAGCTTCTCTGCTCTGAAATTAATCAAAACTACACTTAGAAATACAATGGGCAATGAGAGATTAGGTAATCTTGCTGTGTTGTCAATTGAAAGCAGGCTAGCTAAAAGCCTTGATTTAGAAGTATTTGTTGATATGAAGTATTTTGTTGAAGTTTGCTGAGAACCACAAGAACAGAAGAATTTTGCTTAAGTGAGGTATCTTCACTTGCTCAGTGGGGGAGATTATTCTTTTTTGCCTGCTGCATTAAAACTTCTGCCTTTTTCTTTATTTGCAGTATCAATTATGTTATTTCTATTTTGTATAAGTGGTAATATATGTATTTAATTTTTTGTCATGACTGTTATATTTCGTTCTCCATCAGCAACTGGATGATACCCTACAGTACTCAACACACACTCCTAGAATAAAATCTAATAACCTTCCATAGTCCATACGACATCAGATATACTCTTGATATTGGTCAGAATGCAAAATATGCAAGGGGGAGATCTTGGCACTGTAAGTGAAAGTAAGTCCCCAGTCCCCACCAAACTCTCCAGCTGTATGGGCTTGTTTGGCTCATCTAGTGCTCCCCCATAGTCAGCTGTGCTCCCCCAGGTGCCCACCCAATCATAAATACCTAGCTACGCCACTGGATGAAATACAACAATATATGAAAAATAGAAATAATATATGTGTGTGTGTGTGTGTGTGTGTGTATGTGTGTTGTGTTGTGTGTGTGGTGTGTGTGTGTGTGGTGTGTGTGGTGTGTGTGTGTGTGTGTGTGTGTGTGTGTGTGGTGTGTGGTGTGTGTGTGTGTGTGTGTGTGTGTGTGTGTGTGTGGTGTGTGTGTGTGTGTGTGTGTGTGGTGTGTGTGTGTGTGTGTGTGTGTGTGTGTGTGTGTGTGTGTGGTGTGTGTGTGTGTGTGTGTGTGTGTGTGTGTGTGTGTGTGTGTGTGTGTGTGTGTGTGTGTGTGTGTGTGTGTGTGTGTGTGTGTGTGTGTGTGTGTGTGTGTGTGTGTGTGTGTGTGTGTGTGTGTGTGTGTGTGTGTGTGTGTGTGTGTGTGTGTGTGTGTGTGTGTGTGTGGTGTGTGTGTGTGTGTGTGTGTGTGTGTGTGTGTGTGTGTGTGTGTGTGTGTTGTGTGTGTGTGTGTGTGTGTGTGTGTGTGTGTGTGTGTGTGTGTGTGTTGTGTGTTGTGTGTGTGTGTGTGTGTGTTGTGTGTGTGTGTGTGTGTGTGTGTGTGGTGTGTGTGTGTGTGTTGTGTGTTGTGTGTGTGTGTGTGTGGTGTGTGTGGTGTGTGTGTGTGTGTGTGTTTGTGTGGTGTGTGTGTGTGTGTGTGTGTGTGTGTGTGTTGTGTGTGTGTGGTGTGTGTGTGTGTACAACGAAATACACACAGGCACACAGGTGAGGTAGCAGTTGCAGGTAATAAAAAAATATATAATGTTTTGGTAGAAAACACAAAAGCCATATAAAGCCAAATGATTTAGATAACAAAATGAAAATAAATGAAATATAAACAAATAAATAAATGAAATACAAAGCTAAATAAATCAATAACAACAATTTTACAACATATACAATGAAAAAAAAAAAAGTGAATGTGAAATGAACCCAAAAAGCAGAACTGCACGAAATATGAGACGATTAAACATACTTCAGTATTCAACTGGTGTTATACATTATGGAACACACAGACAGATAAACACCAACACGGCAAATAAATGCCAATGAATAATTAATGTATGATTTTTTTTTACATCACAAAGGACTGGCCAAGGGCACAAAAAAGAGGCAACACAAAGCCCGCTTAGCTGCAAGTCCCTATAAAGAAGACAGTAAGATAATAAAGAGAGGGGCGTTGGCCAATTTAGTTCGGGAGGTGTCTTGTCACTCTTATTTTGAAAAGATTTAAGTCATAGGAAAGTGAAAAAATAGAAACAGAAGAAAGTTCCAGAGTTTACCACTGCAAGGGATGAAAAAGTAAAGATACTGTTTAACTCTTGCATTAGGAAGATGGACAGAATAGGGATGAGAATGAGTATAAAGTCTTGTGTAGCAAGGCCGCGGGAGTGGGGGAGGCATGTAGTTAGCAGGTTCAGAAGAGATGATGTAGAATATCAATAGCTTAAAAAAATGGGGGAGCAAAAATTTAGTAGTAATTATGAGCTTTAACACGATAGGGAATTAAATAATTAATTAAGGATGAAAAATAGGGGGAAAAGCCGTGAATGAAAGGTGAAATAGGGAAAAAAATGTCTGTATATGAAGTGATATGGGAAAAAAAAACTGAAATCAACGATGGGACACGGAAAAAAAATCGTAGTACACAATGAAAAATCTCGTAAGTGAAGCAGCAGCAGCAGCAGTAGTAGTATAGACTGGGATATAGACCACTGTAAATCTGGACTGCGCACGGAATATCGGCCTGTTGCACAAGGGCCCTTAAGTCGGAGCGCCTGTTTTCAACTTCACTGCTCACTCGGTAACCAGGAAGGATATCGAAGCGAATTTTCGTAGGTTTTCAGTTCCTAATAGAAAGTCGCTGATAGTGACGTAGATTACATAGGAGTGAAAGAAGAAACTATAGGAGATGAGTGGAGATGATAGGAGTATATAGGAAGTAAAGAAGAGACTGTATGGAGATGTTGAGGTTAGTGGGAGGAGTGTTAGGGGGTTGCGAGGTTGAATGAGTTCGGTGAAGTGGAGGAGGTTGTTGGGGAGTTGTGGGAGGAGGGGGTTTATGTGGGGGGTGTAGTGGCCGAGGTGAATTTCGTCGAATAGGCACGTATTTTAGGTATGTACAGTGGTGGTGATGTGTTCGTGTGTGTGTGTGTGTGTGTGTGTGTGTGTGTGTGTGTGTGTGTGTGTGTGTGTGTGTGTGTGTGTGTGTGTGTGTGTGTGTGTGTGTGTGTGTGTGTGTGTGTGAGGTGATTGAAACCATATGAGGGGAAGTTTATGATGCTTCTCGGATTTCACTCAACTCACAACCCACTCACAAGTCACAACATCTAATAACCTACTCATTAATAACTCATAGCACCTCTTAAACCACTCACAACACCTCATAACCCACTCACAACAAATCATAACTACTCATAAAACACTCACAACAAATCATAACTACTCATAACCCACTCACAACACATTGTAACCCACTCACAACAAATTATAACTACTCATAACCCACTCACAAAACATAAGCACTCATACAATTTATAACCCACTCACAACCCACTTTTAACACCTCACAACCCACTCACAACACCTGCCACCTTAACTATCACTCCCTACCACACTCCACCACAACCCATTACAACTCCCACCTCCACAGCCCTCCTAGCACCAGCCTTCTATCCCCCCAGCACTACCACAACCACAACCATAACCACACCTCTCTCTATCCTTCCACAATATTCCATCCCCTTCCTCTACCCACTACCACACTATAACGACGCCCCAATATTTTCCACCACTATCACAACCATAACCACACCTACCTCTTATCTTTCCTCAATATTCTATCCCCCTCCTTTCCCCACACCTATACCACCCAATATCTCCCCCCCACACTATAACCACACCCCAATATCTCCCCCCACCACACTATAACCACACCCCAATATCTCCCCCCCACCTCACTATAATCTCCATCCTCTACCCCCCTACCACACTATAACCACCCACCCCCACCCACAACCATTCCACATCATTTCCTCTCATCTCCCAGCCACTCGCACCCCCACCACCACACCCCGCCCTCACCACCACACCTTCCACACACCCACCACCACCACACACCCCACCACCACCACCACCCACCACCACCACCACACTTAGCCACACCCCAACCACACTTAAGGCTGATTCACACTATACGTAACGTGACCGGCACGTAACGTACCGGTCCGGACCGTAAAAATATTCTTCAATGATAAACCATTGGTGAATTCACACTAGAGCGGACCGGCACCTGACCAGCAAGGATCGTCACCGGCAGTTGCCGGTCAGGATGGCCTGTTTGGAACAGCAGAAGAAGCAATAGAAGCTGATTCTCTTGGCTAATGGACAGACTGAAGTCTCGATATGTGTGCCCTGCTTGAAAATGAAGCATAACAGGACCGATGCCACACCAAATTTTGCTCATCTTTGTCATCTAAACTAAGAACACGTTCTGTGGCATCTCTGTTTTTAGGATCTCTTAATTTTGACCTGTGTGCTTATGTTTTGTACTGTGTGCAGATTCCTTAACTGTAAGTAATCCTTGTGCACTTGGATTTAGCAGTTTGTCTTGCTTAGATTCTTGACATAAAATGCAACTTTCAAACGATATGCATCTATCTCTTTTCAGGCTACACGCAGCTTCTATTTTGATAGTTTCGACTTTCAAATAACTACAGTTATCAAGATATCCTCTGTTCTCTCCACAAAATATTACACACCAGAAAAAAAACAATCAACACAGAAATTATTTAAAAAAATTCCAATTCTTTTTATCAGTAACAACAACGACATGTAACATGCAATTTAATAAAAATACTTTCAAAATTGTATCAATATCTTAACTGTTGGTAAAGTGAGACAGATTAAAATCAGAAGTGACACAGCAAAACCTATTTGCCCTAAAGTTCTGATATCAAATAATTAATGTCTTTTGTGTCCCTAAACAACCAAATCAGTTGTAATTGCATCAGGTTTTCGCTGTGTCGACACCTCGACTTACTGAGAGACAATGCACCAAGCCTCCTGTGGAAAGAGTATTTCAAGGCTGGGCATAAAGGAAGTATCGATGTGCCTCACTCATTCTGTGCGGACAGTTTTCAAAGTTGCGTAGCAAAGTTTTCTTTCTGACCATCGTAGCGGAGTTAGTATGCGACGTATAGAACTCTATTGGTCTCATTTTGCAGCTTAGATCATTTCTTCGATCACAGAAAATTCTGAAATTCGAAAAAATAGAGAAAATTCTCAAAAATATGAGTATAACTTTGAAAATATGTGAAAAATTGACACATTACTCGACAGAAAAATTTGGTAAATATAATTTTTAAAGAGACATGATTTGTTCTCATCTCATGACGTAGCTGAAAAAAATTTCCTATCTATTAGTATATAAATGAATGTATTTAGACCAAAAATAACGCGTGAGCACGAGAATGAATTTGACGAATAAATTATATAATTTGTGTTACCAGGCCTAACACGCCCACGGCAGTAGATGGGTGTTTCAAGTACACCGTTAGAGATACAGCTTGTCAAACACCAGAAATGGATTCAGCAGAAAAAATACCCCTAGAAAAGTGTGTTTGCCAACATTTACTCAAAAATACTGGTAAATCTTTATACAGTAACCTATCTCAGAATTTTGACTAGACTAGTAGTAGTAGTAGTAATAGTAGTAGTAGTAATAGTAGTAGTAGAAGGCGGATTAACAGTACTAGTCGTAGTAGTGGTAGTAATAGTAGTAGTAGTGTTACCCGTTTTCTATATTCATTATAGAGGTAATATAAAATGGTGAAAGCGGGGGGATACGAACCCCCCCCCCCCTTAAAGCCTCCATGTAACGGGTAACCATTATATGTTACCCGTTTCTATATTGCTTTTAGAGGTAACAATAGTAGCTGTAGTAGTAAAAGCAGAATTAACGGCAGTAGTGATAGTAGCAGCAGTATAAGTACATAGCAAGATAAAAACTAGACAATAACACACACACACACACACACACACACACACAATATCACACACACACACATCACTACACACACCAAAACTCACACACACACACACACACACACACACACACACCACACACACACACAACACACACACATATATGCACACACACAACACCACACACACACTCACACACACACACCACACACACACACACACACACACACACACACACACACACACACACACACACACACACACACACACACACCACACACACACACACACACACCACACACACACACACACACACACACACACACACACACACACACACACACACACACACACACACACACACACACACACTTACACACACACACACACACACACTGACATACACACACACACACACACACACTCACACACACACACAGGGGCGGATTGGCCATAGGGCAAACCGGGCTGTGTCCCGGAGGGCCGGAGGGTCTTGGGCCGGTCTGAGTCCCGGCGGGGCAAGCCCTCTGTAGCGCAGTATGGTACGGTTGTGAGAGACGTTTATGCCCGGAGACCGTATGCCTCGTCTGGCTCAAGCCAGACGAGGCAGCCTGGCTTCTCCTCCACCCCTCTCCCGTATTCTAGCTATTGAATCTGAAGGAGTATGCCCCCAGAGGCGGATTGGCCACATTACACACCGGGCTGTGTCCCGGCGGGTCAATGGGTCAGAGGGCCGCCGGCGCCGGGGCCCGGGGGCCAGACTCGAGTACGCTTAACTAACAAGTGGTTATCGCGAATAGAGCCTGGTTATATTATTTGTACGAAATCACATGTACAACATTTTATGAAGCAATTTATATGAGAGAGAGAAAGAGAGATCAGCTGTTTCTAGCATGGGTGTAATAATATAACTCCAATGAATTCTAGCGCATTTATTGGAGATCGTTGACGTTGAGACAGCTAGCTTGGCCTCTAAATCCTCCTTTTGGCATCTAATCCACAACAAACTGTACAGTTTCATGGCACCACGGGCCACACACCTCAGTGTAATGGATTTTTTTTTACAGCACAAAGGACTAGCCAAGAAGAGAAAAAAATCCCGCTTAGTTACCAGTGTCTATAAAGATGACTGTAAGAGCATATAGAAAGGGGGGTGAGCCAATTTAGTTCGGGAGGTGTCTTGTTACTCCTTTCTTGAAAAAAATATGTCGTCGGAAGGTGGAAGAATAGAAACAGAAAGAGTGTTCAAGAGTTTACCAGTGAAAGGCATGGAAGAGGGAAGATACTTGTTAACTTTTGCACTGGTAGATGGACAGGATAGGGATGAGAATGAATAGAAAGTCTTGTGCAGCGAGGCCGCGGGACGGGGGGAGGCATGCAGTTAGCAAGTTCAAAAGAGCAGTGAGCACAAAAATAACGATAGAAGATAGCAAGAGAAGCAACATTGCGGCGATGACTTAAAGATTGAAGACAGTCGGTCAGAGAAAGGGAGTTGATGAGACGAATTTTTTTTTATTCTACCCTGTTGAGGAAAGCTGTATGAATGGATCCCCCCCAAACATGTGAGACATACTCCATACATGAGTGGATACAGTCCCTGTACAGAGCAAGCAACTGGGAGGGATAAAAAAATTGGACGCAGACGCCAGAGGACACCTAACTTCTTAAAAGTTGTTTTAGCAAGAGATGAGATGTGAGATTTCCAGTTCAAATTTTTTGTAAAGGATAGTCCATGAATGTTCATTGTAGAAAGAAGACAGTTGAGTGTCATTGAAGAAGAAGGGATAGTTATCTGGTAGGTTTTGTCGAGTAGATAGTTGAAGAAATTGGGTTTTTGAGTCATTGAACAAAAGATGCTAGGTTTGCTTTGTCCCAATCAGAAATTATAGAAAGGTCAGTAATTAGGATCTCCGTGGCATCTCTCCGTGAGTCACTTAGTTCCTGTTGAGTTGGACGCCTAATGAACGACGTTGAGAAATGCAGGGTAGAATCATCAGCGAAGGAGTGGATAGGGCATTGAGTTAGACTTAGATCATTAATGAATAATAGAAAGAGTGATTGATAGGACAGAACCCTGAATAACACCACTATTAATAGACTTAGGAGAAGAATAATGTCCGTCTACAGTAGCTGCAATAGAACGGTTAGAAAGGAAACTGAAGATGAAGGGGCAGATAAAAGGATATAAACTAAATAATGGTAGTTTAAACATTAAGGATTTGTGCCAGACTCTGTTTTTGATATGTCAAGGGCAACAGCAAAAGTTTCACCAAAACCCCTAAAGGAGGATGACCAAGATTCAGTTAGGAAAGCTAGAAGATCGCCATCAGATCGCCCTTTACGGATACCGTCCTGACGATCAGATAGAAGATTGTGAGCAGATACATGCTTAAGTATCTTCTTATTAATTATAGATTCAAAAGCGTTAGAAAGGCACGAAGTCAAAGCTATTAGATCGTAGTTTGAAGGCTTAGAACGGTCACCCTTCATAGGGACAGGTTGAATGTGAGCAAACTTCCAGCAAGGAAAGGTGGAAGTAGATAGACAAAGACGGAAAAGTTTGACCAGGCAAGGTGCAGGCACAGAAGCCCAGTTTTTGAGAACAATTGGAGGGATTCCGTCAGGACTGTAAGCCTTCCGAGGATCTAGGCCAGAAAGGGCAAAGAAAACATCATTACGAAGGATCTTAATAACATAGTCAGAGGATGGAGGAGAAGGAGGAATTGGAGTGTGTTCCAGAGTGGAATGTTTAGCAAAAGTTTGAGCACAAAGTTCAGCTTTAGAAATATATGAGACAGCTGTGGCGCCATCCGGGAGAAACATAGGAGGGAAAGATGAAGAAGACACAAATTGTTAAAGATGTTTTTAGCTAGATGTCAGAGGTCACGAGATTAGTTTGATTCAGAAAATTTTGACATTTTCTATGAATGAAGGAGTTTTTGGTAAGTTGAAAAACTATTTGGCATGATTATGGGCAGAAATATAGATGGCATGAGTTTCAGGAGATGGATGGTTACTGTACCGTCTGTGAGCCGCCTCTCTATCTTATACAGTATGAAGGAGTACAAGCAGAGTTAAACCAAAGTGGACGGGCTTTAAGATTAGAGAAAGTGTGTGGAATGTACGCCTCCATGACAGAGACAATGACGTCAGTTATGCGCTCTGCACAAAAAGATAGGTCTCTGACATGGAAGCAATAATTTTATTCCATGGAAAATCAGATTAGTACTGCCTTAGGTCTTCCCACTTAGCTGAGTTGAAATGCCAGAAGCACCTCCGCTTAGGTGGGTCCCGAGGCGGCACCGGAGCGATAGGACAAGTTACAGAAATATAATTGTGATTGGAGGAACCCAATGGAGAGAATAGTTTCACAGAGTAAGCAGAAAGGGTTAGTAGTTATGAAAAGGTATAGAATGTTGGGCGTGTCTTCGTGGATGGTCAGGAATACAGGTAGGGTGCTGCACCAGCTGCTCTAGGTCTTGGAGGATAGAACAATTGTAGGCTTGTTCACCAAGTTGGACAGTGAAAGAATATGATAGCCAAAGCTGGTGGTGAACATTGAAATCACCAAGTAATGAGTACTGAATGATAAGACTCATGTAAATTTCAAAATGAGTGACTATAATGATGGGAAGTTTGATAAATGTGCATATTTATAGTCAAGTGGATTGTTTGGCGGGATGCTCAGCAGCTGTGTTGATGCCCAGTCCAGTTTGCTGCTTAGAATTGAAATGTTTTGTAAAATGGTTCGTGAATGACTGGGCTTATTGCGTGAATCTAGACATATTGCTTCAATAGCTTTTCAGACTGTGAAAACGCACTTTCATACAAGAACTATGGAAACAAATATACAAGTGTGGTGTATATGATATATTTTTTGGTTTGAATACCGGGTATTCAACATTTTCTTTTTACCTATTTGAAATAGAGTAAGTAATTTTTTTTATTCAGGGTATACATTTTATTAATGACTGAAATTTTTACAGATAGGGCCCGGGGCCGGAGGTGTCTGTCCGGGCTGGTTAGGTACCCAATCCGCCCTGCACTACACACACACATACAACACGCAAAAGAACGAGCACACACGACACACACACAAAAACCACACTCACACACACACACACACACACACAACAACACACACAGACACACACACACACACACACACCTATCACACACAACACACACACACAGGACACACCACACAACACACACATCACACACACACACACACTCACAGTTGACAGTCAGGTTGAGGGGGGCGCTGCGGGCATCTCCTTCCACATTGGAGGCCGAGCATGTGTAGGGTCCCGCCTGGTGTCTGGTAACCCTGCGTAGCGCCAGACTGCTAATGCTCACCCCCACGCCGGGACCATCGTCTATAGGGGTGTCCTGGGGAGGGGTATTATGATAGAATGAATGATCATTGTATTGGAAAAAATAAGGAATATATCTGTATTAATAATTGTAGTTGAATATGTAGAAGATAATTGTAGTATTGGTGGTGATGGTGGTAATAATAGTGATGGTGGTAGTGGTGAGGACAGTTTAGTGATGATATTGATGGTGTTATTGGTGTAAATGATGATGAGGATGGTGAATGAATTTGTTGAATATGTAAACGATAATAATTGTAGTAGAGGTATTGATAGTGGTAATAATGGTGGTGGTGGTCGTTTAGTGATGCTATGTATTGATGGTGTAAATGGTAATTGTGATGATGGTGATGATGGTAGAGAATACGTTACATGTGATATATATATTATTTTTCATGTTCAAGACTATTTAATTTTTTGTTTCATCTATCAAAAGGCGGACCGGGTAAAAGTTGGGTAACAAAATAAAACTTGCTCTGTTCTCTGCATCATGCAAAAACGGTAGGGAAAAAATGCTCATGTGGATGTGTCAGAGTGAACAAAATGCGAAATAGAGTAATGGAGAAAAACCAAATGTATTGAACTACTGATCTTTTCCTCACCAAAAAAGAATAAGTGTATATAAAAAAAAAAAATTACGAAGGAAATTAAAGAATTAAGAAAAAAAAAATGATTCAATGGATGAATATGACAACGAATATATGAAGAAAATGATTAATTTTCGTCCTCCTCTTCTTTCCTTTCTTAAACAACAGGAGCAGCAACAAAAAACATCAGAGAAAGCTACACACATACACACACACACACACACACACACACAAACACACACACACATACACACACACAACACACACACACACACACACACACACACCACACACACACACACGCACACAAACTCTATACCCCCAACTCCATACTTTTTACCCACAAACACACACACAAAATAACCATAAAAAAGACTAATGATGACATAAATCAACCCCAAAAAAACACAGAGTAGGAAAAGATAAAAAAGAAAAGGAAAAATCGTAGCCCCGGCAAAGAATAATATACAGACAGATCAAAACACATTCCGTTTTCTATACGTTCAATAATCTAATGCAAATTAAATGGTAAACAATTGTAGGTAGGTGCAGTTAGTAAGAAATTGGATTATAAATTATATAGGAAAGTGTTATCGTTACCACAGAGAGAGAGAAAGGGAGAGAGAGAACAAGCTGCCACAGACATAAACTCATTACAACTACACACACACACAGACAGACAGACAGACAGACATGTTATTCGTAAGAACCAAACTGCTGTAACTTTAAAGTGAATCAAATAGCTTTTAATCCACCTTGATTGTCATAACGGTAATTAAATATTTTCTCCTCATCTAGTTTAGGAGCATAAGGAGAACATGTGGTCTTTTTTTTTTTCTCTCTCTCTCTCTCTCTCTCTCTCTCTCTCTCTCTCTCTCTCTCTCTCTCTCTCTCTCTCTCTCTCTCTCTCTCTCTCTCTCTCTCTCTCTCTCTCTCTCTCTCTCTCTCTCTCTCTCTTATTGTGTCCTGTAGCGTATCAACGATGTATACAAATATTGACCAAAAGAATTATGATATTAGTTATTACTTCTGTTTTGACATGTTTTTTTTATCATCACATTTTTTTCCACTTTTTCTCTAATACTGAAATATATTCTAACAACTCATATTTTCATATATATCTAGATATTTCTAAGTATATTCATATCTTTCAAGCTTATTCTTCTAGTTGCTCTCTATGTCTTCCCTCTTTCCCTCTCTTTTATTCCTTTCTTTTCATCTTTTCTCATATATCATCATCTCTTTTTTTTCTTCCTATAAATCCTTCGTTTCATATTTCTCATCTTATAATTCTCTCTTTTTCCACTTTCTTTCTCCTTCCTCTTCTTTTCCAATTATTATATCTCCATTTTCACTGGTATCATCAAATTTTCATTTTATATTTTTTTTTCTCTTTCTAAGTCCCTTTCTCAATTTCTTTACTTATCCTGCATCTTCTCTCCTTATCCTCCTCCTCCTCCTCCTCCTCCGTGAAGGTTTGATTAAGTCTAAATAGCAAAATATAAGGAATACATTGCTAAGGAATCTAAAACGAAACCGAAAAGTTTTTTCCAATACGTAAGAAGTAAGAAAAACATAAAAACGTGTATTGGGTCGCTGAAAGACACGAATACCATCTTAGTAAACGAAAATAAGAGTATGGCGTCCGTACTCAATGATTATTTAATACGGTTTTCATTAAAGAAGATGAAGGTCCATTGCAAGAACCAATCAACATGTTTGCGGGACCAGTAAATGATGGATTGGTAATAGGAGAGATAACGGTAGACGAAATACCAAAATATTTGTAGAAACTTGATCCATCAAAATCCATGGAATCTGACGAAAACTTGCCTAAATTACTTCGGGAATGTGACAACCAACTTCCACTCCCATTAAAGATTATTTTCAACAAAACGCTAATGGACAAACACGTTCCAAGTATGTGGAAGTTAGCTAATATTACACCGATATTCAAGAAAGGGAGTAAGAGCATCGCGAATAATTATCGCCCAATTAGTCTAACGTCTGTGATTGTTAAAGTATTCGAGAAAATATTGCGGGATAGAATAGTGTCCTATCTTGATGAACATAACTTAACATCAAAATACCAGCATGGTTTTCGAAAGAATATATCTTGCTTAACTAACTTACTCGATTTTTTCAATGTACTATATATTCAAATTGGGACGCAAAAATACCCCTGGATATAATTTGATTTCCAGAAAGCCTTTGATACAATTCCCCATAAGCAGCTATTGACCAAATTAAGGGCACATGGGTTAGGAGAGCAATTCTGTTCATGGATTGGCGATTGGCTTTCAAATCGTAAGCAACGGGTAGTAATAAATGGTGAGGCATCAGATTGGTTAGATGTTACTAATGGGGTGCCTCAGGGTTCGGTCTTCGGTCTAACTCTTTTCCTGATATATATCAACGATCTAGACTGCAGACTTGTATAAAAAATATCGAAATTTGCTGATGACACCAAATTAGGCGGGTAAGCATATACTAGAGCAAAACTGCGAATTCATACAACGTGATCTAGACAAACTATCGGATTTGAGCGACAAAAAATGGCTATTGAAATTCAATTTCGAAAAATGTAAAGTAATGCATATAAGTGACGACAACCTGAAATATATCTATCAAATACAAAACAAGTCGTTAACTGAATTACAGCAGGAAAAGGATTTAGGTGTCATCATTAGTAATGATCTCAAAACTAGTACGCATTGCCTAGCTGCCAGTAAAAAGGCGAATATGATGTTGGGCTTCATTAAACACAACTTTGAACATAAAACTCCGAAATTATAGCACGTCTTTGGTTAGGCCGCACTTAGAATATGCCGTTATATTATGGTAGCCTTGTTTCGTTAAAAAGATGAAGCCAAAATAAAATCAGTTCAAAGAAGAGCGACCAAACTTATTCCACCACTGCGAAATTCATTCTACGAAGAGAGGCTACGTAAACTTAATGTTTTCCTTAAATTTAAGAATCGTAGGATACATGGGGACTTGATATAAATTTTTAAGATCCTTTTAGGATTTGATATAATGGACCCTACCCATAACTACGTCACGGTTTGTTTACATCGGTGCATTGTGGGGATAAGTCGGGGTCGCCGCGGGTGGACCTACGAAGGGGAAACTACGGCGATGGAAGAATTTCGAGTTATTTTGCGCGAAATGATATTCCAGGTGCTATATTACTGTGCTCTGTTCTCGCTGACAACACTATAGAGAAGACCTGAGGTAATGGCTGATGTGCAGAGGCTTCTAAACCAAGAAAACAGAGTCATAACAGAGCCTCGTCAAAAGGTAAGCAACTGGTAGGTACGTAATGTGTCCCTACCACTTGCTTACTTCTTAATGAGACTCTGCTGTGACTGTTTTCCTGGTTTAGAAGCCTCTGCACATCAACCATCACCTCAGGTCTTCTCTATGTTGTCAGCGAGCACGGAAATATAGCACCTGGAATATCAATTTCGCCCAAAACAACTCGAAATTTTTTCATCGTCGTAGTCTTCTCTTTGTAGGTTGTACATATTCATGGTTATGATAGTATTAAAATACCTTATTAATTGAGTTCCTTTTGTTGTCTTTCCTCATAATAAGTAGTGGTACATCATTGTTTAAGTGTTACTTGACGAGCCAATGCATACTCTGAGTCGGTTACCGGTCATTTCGCCCACACGTCAATTCGTCCACATGTGGGAGTCAATTCGCCCACATGTAAGAGTCAATTCGCCCACTCTAAAGTCAATTCGCCCACACGATCCATGTCACGGAGTCATGTAACTATATCTTCCTCGGGCAGAAATGGAATGAACCACCAGTAACCTTGGGCGAAATGACGGTAGATTTCTAGTGTTTGCCCATACTCTCCCACTTCCCCCAAACAAGTTTGGGGACCTGTGGGAATGCGGGGTTTTCGGGTGGGGAACAATATGCATCGGAAACACGTAATTAAAGAGTTGTGTAGGGGGGGTAGGATTCCCTAGATCTAGGGTAATTTCCTTATATCTAGAGAAAATTGCCTAACCAAAATCAACCTACCCTAGCAGGGGGCTTGACCCACCGATAACCTAACCTAACCAAATCTAACCTAAGCTAACCAAACCTAACCAAATCTCACCTATCCCAACCTAACCAAATCTAACCTAACCTAACCTAACCAAATCTAACCTAAACTACCCAAATCTAACCTACCCTAACCTAACCTAAACAAACCTAACCTAACTCCTAGCGGGGGGTTGGGGGGGTTCTCGACACTTCGGTCTTCTGTGAGGATCTTCAGGTTCACACGTCTATGGACTCAGAAGAAATTCAATGAATATTCCCTACATCTAGGGAATTTTATCAACACCCCTAACTCAAAAACGATGTGGTTGCGACGCATATTTTGTACCCCAGCCAAATATCCCGCATTACCCCAGGTCCCCAAGCTTGTTTTGTGGGAGAGGGGAGTATGGGCAAACACTAGAATAATACCCAGTCAATTCGCCCACTCTAAAGTCAATTCGCCCACACGATCCATGTCACGGAGAGACATGTAACTATATCTTCCTCTGATGTCTGGCACATTCACCTTTTTAGGCATTAAATCAATCAACTATATCTTCCTCTGGCAGAAATGGAATGAACCACCAGTAACCTTGGGCGAAATGACTCCATAGTGTGGGTGAAATGACTCCATAGTGTGGGCAAATTGACCTGTGGGCGAAATGACTCCATAGTGTGGCAAAATGGCATGTGGGCGAAATGACCGGATACCTCTGACTCTATACCAACATCACCAACCTTTGCTTTGATTTATCTTATTACTCCATCCATAAACAAGTTGCATAACCACGGTGACATTACCCATGGTGACATTGCCTCATGATACCTGGTACTACATGTCGTCTACCGAAATGCTCGTCCCTACACAAATCGGGAAAACTCGCCGACGGTAATGGTTAGGTTAGGTTACCGTTAGGTAACCTAAGGTTACCTAAGCTGTGGTAAATGTGGTATAATTCCAGGGCTGTGATTAGCTAGATTGGCAATGTTGTTACTAGGTTGGCTTATATTTAGCTTCATTGAGTCATCATGTACTCCACAGTGATGAGGCAAACTGTATGGTAAAATCATAATTGGAAAACTACAAAAAATCACAAATGGCAAGGTTAGTGAGGAGCAAGGCAGATTTAGAACTGGGAAAGGTTGTGTAGATCAGATCTTAGATATGATATGCGAATGATAATATAATTAAGACAATGTTAGCAAAAGACAAGAAGATGTATGCTGCATTCATGGATTTAGAGAAAGCATAGATAAATATCCAGATGAACACCGAACTCACTTTGGTGGACGAAACATTTTTTTCTGGTGTGTTTTTATGTGTTTTGAATGAATCTGGTAACCGTTTCTGTCGCAATTTTTTTTTTTTTTTTTTTTTTGCAAAAATGAGAAAAAAAATGAACCTAAACCTAACCTAACCTTTACCTATACCTAACCTAACCTATACCTAACCTAACCTAACCTATACTATACCTAACCTAGCCTTTACCTAACTAAAAAAACAAAAACAAAAAAAACTAACCTATACCATAAAAAAAAAAAAAAAAAAGGCGACAGAAACGGTTAGCGGATTCATTCAAAACACATACAAAACACACCAGAAAAAAATAGTTTCGTCCACTAAAGTGAGTTCGGTGTTCATCTGGACTAATACCAAATCATATGACAGAGTAGACTGGGAGGGAATGTGGGATGTATTGAAGGGTTAAAGAGTGTGTATGGAGTGGAGTATGTACGTATAACTAATAAGCTTTTACCTGTGATTATGAATACCTAACCTAACTGATCTTTACCTAACCTATATGTAACCTAACCTAACTATTACCGTCGGCGAGTTTTCCCAATTTGTGTAGGGACGAGCATTTCGGTAGACGAGAGTACCAGGTACCATGAGGCAAGGATGGGTAATGTCACCGTGGTTATGCACAGGGGCGCCCACAGGCGGACCCACGTGCGTCCACTGTAAGTCTCCAGGCATGTGTGGGCCCCTATAAGGGCCCCCCTAGGGGTCCCTATGAGGCCCCTTATAAGGGCCCTATGAGGCCCCAAAATGCCCCTAAAATAGATCAAAACTGCAAAAAATATCGGGGGGGCTTACAGCGCCCCCCCAGAACCCCCAGCTGAGTAGGCTCGCTTCGCTCGCCACCCACACCCATCAACAGTGGGCCCTATATAATATGTGCGTCCACTACAGATATCTCTGTGGGCGCCCCTGGTTATGCAACTTGTTTATGGATGGAGTAATAAGATATATCAAAGCAAAGGTTGGTGATGTTGGTATAGACTCAGAGTATGCATTGGCTCTTCAAGTAACACTTAAACTATGATGTACCACTACTTATTATGAGGAAAGACAACACAAGGAACTCAATTAATAAGGTATTTTAATACTATCATAACCATGAATATGTACAACCTACAAAGAGAAGACTACGACGATGAAAAAATTTCGAGTTGTTTTGGGCGAAATTGATATTCCAGGTGCTATATTTCCGTGCTCACTGACAACATAGAGAAGACCTGAGGTGATGGTTGATGTGAAGAGGCTTCTAAACCAGGAAAACAGTCACAGCAAGTCTCATTAAGAAGTAAGCAAGTGGTAGGGACACATTACGTACCTACCAGTTGCTTACCTTTTGACGAGGCTCTGTTGTGACTCTGTTTTCTTGGTTTAGAAGCCTCTGCACATCAGCCGTTACCTCAGGTCTTCTCTATAGTGTAGTCAGTGAGAACAGAGCACAGTAATATAGTACCTGGAATATCAATTTCGCGCAAAATAACTCGAAATTCTTCCATCGCCGTAGTTTTCCCTTCGTAGGTCCACCCGCGGCGACCCCGACTTATCCCCACAATGCACCGATGTAAACAAACCGTGACGTAGTTATGTCTGGGGCCCATTAATCATGAGAACCTATTCGAGCTTTCTCCTCGAGACAACAAGAAATATCGGTTTAAAACTGAATGGATAAAGTTTCATCACAGATCTCCGAAAAAAAAATTTCAATGTCAGAGTTGTCAATCGTGGAACAAGTTACCAGCAAATGTTGAAGCCAGCACAATATCTTCATTTAAAAGCAGACTAGACGCGTACTGTAAATTAAATGGGTTTTTGAATTGCTCCGCAAGTTATATTATAACGTCCCCCGGATTGATTGGTTTTAGTGATAGCATCAGTTAGCATACTTCATATCCTCTCATTCTTCCCTACAAAACTTACATGTTCCTATATTTTTAGGGGCAGGGTTGTCTTTTCGAACTGTTCTCTTATATGTAGTTTGATAGGTAGTAGTATCCAGTAATAGTAATAGTTCAGCAGATACCCACGTTACAGACCAATAGGTCTCCTGGTATTTGCTTTTCCTATGTATTCCTATGTATTCCTCGTCCTCGTCCTCGTCCTCGTCCTCGTCCTCGTCCTCGTCCTCGTCCTCGTCCTCGTCCTCGTCCTCGTCCTCGTCTCTCCTCCGTCCTCTCCTCGTCCTCTTCGTCCTCTCCTCCTCCTCCTCTCCTCTTCCTCCTCTCCTCCTCTCCTCCTCCTCCTCCTCCTCCTCCTCCTCCTCCTCCTCCTCCTCCTCCTCCTCTCCTCCTCCTCCTCCTCCTCCTGTGACGGGCTGTGGATCAGTAAGGGTCCTGACAGTTAGTGACCACCATCGGGATTTAAGGTACCTGGGGTCACTGCTGCAGGAGGCATTGAAGTATACGGCGTCCTACATGGAAAGTACACAATCCGCAGTGGATCGAACGGAGCTGGGGCCTGATTGACTGCTGCCTCCCAAGAAAGCGCCAGGCAAGGCTGCCGCACCACCCTTGAACTTCCAAACTGTGTTCCCACCATTACAAAACACACATAACATGACCTATCTATCAAGCACTAAACTTACCCCCACAAACTAGTAGTAGTTAGCCATAGATTACAGCTTTCAACTTTCCTCACAAATTCCATGCAGTTTTTCTATATTGCATGGTATCACTTCATTTCCGGCCAGCTTCGGCTGGAGGGATGGGTGGGTGGGGAGGAGCCTTCTACTTTCCTATCCTTTCTCTCTTATTATCTAGTTAGTGTAGTGTAGTTAAAGCAAACAGCCTTGTAAGGACCTATTGGTCTGTTGCTGTTTGTAATCCTTTGTAATCCTCCTCCTCCTCCTCCTCTTCCTCTTCCCCTTCTGACAGACTAATTATAACAGTGAAACCTTTTTACTTCACCGTGGACAAGGAAGGTGTGTGTTCAGGCAGGTTTGGAGACTGCAGATGTGTGGCTGGCGGACAGGTGTGTGGTTGGCGGACAGGTGTGTGGTTGGAATAGGTGTGTGTTTTGAGACAGATGTGTTTAGCTGTGTGTTGTTGCAGGTGTGTGGCTGGGCAGGTGTAATTTTAGGTGTGTGTTGGTTGAGGTCACAAAAATAACCTTTAAACTCTTGACCTTTGCTAATGACGAAAAATTATTCTAATTAAATTAAATATAAACTTGTCTTTCAAAATAACTTTACTTTGCATACTTTCCTTTATATTTTGCAGTTTTCTTTACTTACGTTATGGATACTTTTTTTCTGCAATACTAGTTTTGCCGATTAATATTCTTTTGCGGATCATTTTCGAAACATATTTTCATTACCTCTACTATTTTATTCTCTCTCTCTATGTCTCTCTCTCTCTCTACAGGGAAAGATTGCATTGAGGAATGAAAATGAATATTCAAGAGAGAGAGAGAGAGAGAGAGAGAGAGAGAGGAGAGAGAGAGAGAGAGAGAGAGAGAGGAGAGAGAGAGAGAGAGAGAGAGAGAGGAGAGAGAGAGAGAGAGAGAGAGAGAGAGAGAGAGAGAGAGAGAGAGAGAGAGAGGAGAGAGAGAGAGAGAGAGAGAGAGAGAGAGAGAGAGAGAGAGAGAGAGAGAGAGAGAGAGAGAGAGAGAGAGAGAGAGAGAGAGAGAGAGAGAGAGAGAGAGAGAGAGAGAGAGAGAGAGAGAGAGAGAGAGAGGATGAGAGAGAGAGAGAGAGAGAGAATTCATAAGTAAAATAACAGAAACGAAAAACAAAATGAGAAAACCATGAAAACACATGAGGGAGGGGAAGGGAAAA
>JACEEZ010005591.1:0-32500 GCA_016584305.1 Chionoecetes opilio | reverse complement strand
GGTTAAAATTCCCTAGATTAGGGTAATTTCTTATATCTGGGAAAAAAAATTGCCTAAAAAATTTAACCTAACCCTGCAGGGGCTTTGGCCCCCCCCCCAAAAACCTAACCAAACCCAAAATCTAACGAAAACAAACCCAAAAACCAACCAAATCTATCTATCCAAACCTAACCCAAAAACTAGCCAAACCTAACTAACCAAATCTAACCAAAATACCCAAATCTATCCTACCCTAACCCCCCAAAAACAAACACCTACCTCTAGGGGGGTTGGGGGGGGTTCTCGACACTTCGGTATCATTCTGGAGGATCGTCAGGTTTCACATGTCTTGGATCAGAAGAAATCAAAAGAATTTTCCCTACATCTAGGGAATTTTATAAACACCCCAAAACTCAAAAACGAGGGTTTCGACGATATTTATTGTACCCCAGCCAATATCCCCCCAAAACCCCCCAGGGTTTCCCATGCTTGTTTTTTGGGAGAGGGGATATACAAACACTGATAAAACCCCCAAACAATTCGCCCCCTTGTCAATTCGCCCCCACGATCAGTACGGAGAGACATGTAATATATCTTCCTTGAAAGTCTGGGGACATTCACCTTTTTTAGGCATTAAACAATCAACTATATGTTCCTCTGGCAGAAATGGAATGAAACCCCAAACCTTGGGCGAAAAGACTCCTAGTGTGGGCGAAAATGACTCCATAGTGGGGCAAATTAACCTGTGGGCGAAAAAGATCCACAGTGTGGCGAAATGGCATGTGGGCGAAAAAAGACCGGTACCCTCTGAGTTATACCAAAACCCCCAACCTTGCTTTGATTTACTTATTTTCCACATAAACAAGTTTGCATAACCACCGGTGACATTCCCATGGGAATTGCCCCCATGGACCTGGTACTCATGTCTCTACCGAAAAAAGCTGTCCCCACCAAATGGGGAAAACTCGCCGACGGTAAGGTTAGGGTTTGGTTACCGTTTGGAAGCTAAGGGTACCTAATGTGGTAAATGTGGTTAATCCAGGGCTGTATACATTGGCCAATGTTGTTACCAGGTTTTGGCTTTTTTTATTTAGCTTCATTGATCATCATTACTCCACATGATGAGGGGAAACTGTATGGGAAAAATCTAATTGGGAAGGGGTAAAAAAAAACACAAAAAGGCAAGGTTAGTGAGGACAAGGCAGATTTTGAACTGGGAAGGGTTGTGTAGATCAGACCTAGATTGCAATGGTAATTAAAGGGGCAATGTTACAAAAGACAAAGATATATTTTTTTTTAATTCATGGGGTTTTTGAGAAAAACATAGGGTAAAATTCCCAAAGAAAAACCCAACTCAAATTTGGGTGGCCCCCAACAAATTTTTTTTTTTTGGTTGTTTTTTTTGTGTTTTTTAAGGGAAACTGCCCAAAACCCTTTCTTTCGCAAAATTTTTTTTTTTTTTTTTTTTTTTTTTTTCAAAAAAATTAAAAAAAAAAAAAAAAGAAAAACCCAAACCAAAACCCAAAAACCTTTTTCCTATACCTAACCTAACCCATCCTAACCCCAAAACCCAAACCCCAAACCCTTTAAAACCTTTTACCCAACTAAAACCCATACCTAAAACCCAAACTATACCTAACCTAACCTAAAAACCATACCTAAACCCAAAACCCTTAAAAAAACCCAAAAAAAAAAAAAAAAAAAAAAAAATAACCTTAACCCCAAAAAAAAAAAAAAAAAAAAAAATAATAATTGCCCACAGAAAAAAGGTTTGCAGATTCATTTTAAAACACAGAAAAACCCCCACCGAAAAAAAAAAAATTTCGCAAAAAAAGGATTTTTAGTGATTGGGTAAAAACCCCAAAACATATGACAGAGTAACTGGGGGAGAAAATTTGGGGGGTATTGAAAAAAGTTTAAAAAAGTGTGGGATGGAGTTGGGGGTTAAAGGGATGTATTTAAATAAAAAGCTTTTACCTGTGATAAAGAATACCTAACCCAAAAAAAAGGGGCCTTTCCTAATCTAACGGGAACCTAACCTAAACCCCTTACCGTCGGCGAGTTTTTTCCCAAATTTTTGAGGGAAAGAGCATTTCGGGGAGACGAAAGTTAAACCCGGTTCCATGAGGGGAAAAGGGTTGGGGGAAAAGGGAACCCTGGTTATTCACAGGGGGGGCCCACAGGCGGGGGCGCAAAAGTGCGGGCCACTGTAAGCCCCCAGGCAAGTTTTGGGGCCCCCATAAAGGGGCCCCCCCAGGGGGCCCCCATAAAAGGGCCCCAGGGGGCCCCAAAAAACCCCTTTAAAAAAATTTAAACAAAACTGCAAAAAATATTTAGGGGGTGCTTACAGGGGCCCACCCCGGAAACCCCCCAAAAATGAGTGGGGGCCCCTTCGCTCGGCCCCCCCACACCCATCAAAAGTGGGGCCCCATAAAATATTTTGCGTTTACTACGGGGAAACTCTGTGGGCGCCCCTGGTTATGCAACTTGTTTATGGATGGAGTAATAAAATAAATCAAAGCAAAGGTTGGTGATGTTGGTATAGACTCAGAGTATGCATTGGCTCGTCAGGTAACACTTACAACTATGATGTACCACTACTTATTATGAGGAAAGACAACAAAAGGAATTCAATTAATATGGTATTTTAATACTATCATAACCATGAATATGTACAACCTACAAAGAGAAGACTACGACGCTGAAAAAATTTCGAGTTGTTTTGGGCGAAATTGATATTCCAGGTGCTATATTTCCGTGCTCGCTGACAACATAGAGAAGACCTGAGGTGATGGTTGATGTGCAGAGGCTTCTAAACCAGGAAAACAGTCACAGCAGAGTCTCATTAAGAAGTAAGCAAGTGGTAGGGACACATTACGTACCTACCAGTTGCTTACCTTTTGACGAGGCTCTGTTGTGACTCTGTTTTCTTGGTTTAGAAGCCTCTGCACATCAGCCATTACCTCAGGTCTTCTCTATAGTGTTGTCAGCGAGAACAGAGCACAGTAATATAGCACCTGGAATATCAATTTCGCGCAAAATAACTCGAAATTCTTCCATCGCCGTAGTTTTCCCTTCGTAGGTCCACCCGCGGCGACCCCGACTTATCCCCACAATGCACCGATGTAAACAAACCGTGACGTAGTTATGTCTGGGGCCCATTAAACCCTGTTCTCCCGAGGCGATTTCAGTCGCGGCGACAGTCGCGCTACAAATCTGGAGACTGTTCACACGAGGCGACTTCAGTAGCGGCGAGAGTCGCGCGTCTCTCTCTCTCTCTCTCTCTCTCTCTCTCTCTCTCTCTCTCTCTCTCTCTCTCTCTCTCTCTCTCTCTCTCTCCTCTCTCTCTTCTCTCTCTCTCTCTCTCTCTCTCTCTCTCTCTCTCTCTCTCTCTCTCTCTCTCTCTCTCTCTCTCTCTCTCTCTCTCTCTCTCTCTCTCTCTCTCTCTCTCTCTCTCTCTCTCTCTCTCTCTCTCTCTCTCTCTCTCTCTCTCTCTCTCTCTCTCTCTCTCTCTCTCTCTCTCTCTCTCTCTCTCTCTCTCTCTCTCTCTCTCTCGTCTCTCTCTCTCTCTCTCTCTCTCTCTCTCTCTCTCTCTCTCTCTCTCTCTCACTTTGTCTTTTTACACAGTTATTGCTTAATTAATTTCCCTAGTAATTAACATTTATCTTTTAATAAGAATAATACTAAACAAAAATATATTTCATATTAGTCATATTTTGTTCTTATTACCGATTATTAGTTTTATTTTATCATAAATTAAATGTAGTCCTTTACTTCTTTCTTTTATGTTCCTTTATAGTTCACACACTTCCTTATAGGGTCATGCAGGGTTTGCTAATCATGACCCATGACCTGACCTGCCCCCCCACCCCCAACTCCTGAGGACTGTGGGCAGGTAAAACAGTGTGTGATGTATTTACATAATCTTTATCTATTCTATCTATTTTTGGGTGTAATGCTTCCTTTGTTTATGTAATTCGATTCCTGTACGCTCCGTTATTATTATCATTATTATTATTAATATTATCATTATAGGCTAAGTGATAGGCAACAAAGGGTTACAATTAATGGTTCTAAATCTGAATTGGGGCAGGTAACGAATGGGGGTTCCACAAGGGTCTGTTTTGGGTCCATTACTATTTTTGATTTACATCAACGACTTGGATAGTGGGATTAGTAGTGATATCAGCAAGTTTGCGGATGATACTAAGGTAGGTAGGATTATTAGATCACAGTCTGATGTAAATATTTTGCAAGGAGACTTAGATAAATTAAATGAGTGGGCAGATAGATGGCAGATGGAATTTAATATTGATGAGTGCAGCGTTATGAATGTTGGTAGAACAAATCCTGGTAATAGGTACACCATACGCAATGTATCGCTGTAAAGATCAGAGGGTGAGAAAAATCTGGGAGTGCGGGTAAGCTCAGACCTCCGTCCTAGGAATCAATGTATTGAGGCTAGAAATCGAGCCAACAGGGTGTTAGGATTTATTACCAGGAGTGTTAAAAGTAGAGGTGCTGATGTTATTCTAAAGCTGTATTTGGCTCTAGTCAGATCTCACCTAGACTATGCGGTTCAGATTTGGTCTCCGTATTACAGGATGGATATTGCCTTGTTAGAATCAGTGCAGAGAAGGATGACCAAAATGATTCATGGAATGCGTAACTTTAGTTATGAGAAGAGATTGAAACTATTAAATTTACACTCACTCGAGAGGCGTAGAGTAAGGGGCGATCTGATAGAAGTTTTTAAGTGGATAAAGGGATACAATATAGGCGATGTAGGAAAAGTTCTTAAGGTTAGTAATCAGGGTAGAACGAGAAGTAACGGATATAAGCTGGAAAAGCGTAGATTTGAAAAGGAAATTGGGAGAAACTGGTTCACAAATAGGGTGGTGAATGATTGGAATGGACTAAATCGTCAGGTGGTCAATGCAGAGTCTATTGGGGTCTTTAAAAGGAGTCTGGATAAATTCATGGATGGGGAAGAGAGGTGGATATGGGTAGAGTTAGGTAACAGGAACTACCTCGTGTAGGTCTAACGGCCTCTTGTAGCTTCCTTACTTTCTTATGTTCTTATTATCATTATCATAATTATCTTTAGTTGTTATAGATGCGCTCTTTTCTTTTTTCTTTTGTTTTGTTTTGGCAAAAAAGTAATCATTTGGGTTAGATGGTTTATTATTTATTTATTTATCACACTGACTCATCCGTTTTCCCTCTCCACGTGGAGTGGTCGCAGGGATTGCCCTCTCATTGGCTATCGTCATGCCTCGCCAGCCAATGAGGCGCGGCGTCACCAGGATGCGCGGGGATTGTCGCCTCGTGTGAACGGCTCCATACAAATCCAGTAACTCGCTGAGAAGTAGCGCGACAGCAAGGGATATCTCGAGTCGCGCGACATGCCAGTTACAAGCGACTACGTGTGAACGCTCCCATTGACTTCCATGTACCTCGCAGTCGCGCTACTGGAGTCGCGCTACTGAAATCGCCTCGTGTGAACAGGGCCTAAAGGTGTGTCATCTGTGGCGCGCTAGTGAGCAACTCTGTTTATCCCGCCATAAGTGTAACGAGTGAGGGAGTTTTTCTTATCTCATCTGTGTTAAGGACTATTTATACATTTTACGGATAATGAGGTTTTAATTTCGCCATAAATACACGTGATTCTTTTCTCTCCGTTGTAAAATTGTGCTCAGTTTCCTCTAATTTCGTCTTGCATGCATACTTACATATGAATGAGCATATTTATAGGACTACTTATAGCTCATGTTTGATATTGATTCAAAACTACAATATATATAGTTTGAAGCTCTACAGTGAATTTTAACAGACACACACACACACACACACACGCATGCACACACGCAAACACACACACACACGCATGCACACACGCACACCCGCCCACACATACACACACGGTAATATAGAATCTTTCGAATATTCCACTTCATCTAACGTAAAGTTAATACTCGAAAATTAATTTTTAAACTTTATGATGATCTTTGCAAAACTAGCATATATTTTGAGAGCATTTGGTTTATATTGTTGCATAGATAACAGTAGAACTGGATGTGACACTCCGCAACTACGCGCGCTGGACGCTGCAGTACTGGCCCCATGGCCAGTCTGCTGGCCCATTCACTTGCTGCATATGACTATCATATAGACTGGTTTATCAGTATATATGATATACTGTTATCTTCGTAAATGTTTGTACTATAATATTATCAAATAAAAAACAGTACAACACGCTAAAGAAATGCCATTACGAGACTCTGAAGAAATATGCATGAACTTAATATTTACTTCAACTCTTCGCCATTTAAAACTTTGCGCGTCACCTTTTATCATGATGGGTATCAATAGAAGCGCAATGTTATTAGCTTTCCATTGATGTATTTCGTTTTCTGATAAATGAATTAAACTATGCATAAATTAGCGTTACCTAAATGAATAAAATCATCAATCGGGTAATTTTCCCGATTGATGAGGTTATTTATTTACTTATATAATTTCTTTTCTGATAAATGAATTAGCACCATGTATAAATTAGCGTTAACTAAATAAATAACCATCAATCGGGAAAATTACCCGCTTGATGATTATATTTATTTATTTAACGCTAATTTATGCATGGTTCTAATTCATTTATCAGAAAACGAAATATATCAATGAAAATCTAATAAAATTGCGCTTCTATTGATACCTTTCATCATAAAAGTTGACGGGCAAAGTTTTAAATGGCGAAGAGTTGAAGTAAATATTAAGTTCATGCATATTTCTTCGGAGTCTCGTAATGCCATTTCATTAGTGTGTTTTACTGTTTTTTATTTGATAATATTATGAAACAAGCATTTACGAAGATAACAGCATATCATATATACTGATAAACCAGTCTATATGATAGTCATATGCAGTAAGGGAATGGGCCAGCAGACTGGCCATGGGGCCAGTACTGCAGTGTGTACCGCGCGTGGCAGGGAGTGTCACATCCAGTTCTACTGTTATCTATGAATGTTGGTATAAGGGTGTATATTTTGTTTTGTTTTATCTATTTTTGGGGCTGGTAAAATTATTCTAGTTTGCTTATTTTTCCGCCATTGCCTCTTCTTCTTTAGCTAATCTTGAATCGCTGCGTCAAACTCACTCTATTATACAGCTTGTCGCGCTATTATATTGAGTCAACCATCATCAATATAATGTGGTGAGACAACCCAACCTTCTATCTTCATTCACACCTTCACTATTCTTTCAACTGTCGGTTATTCCTATACATTATCTCTCTCTCTCTCTCTCTCTCTCTCTCTCTCTCTCTCTCTCTCTCTCTCTCTCTCTCTCTCTCTCTCTGGCTCTCTCTCTGGCTCTCTCTCGCTCTCTCTCGCTCTCTCTCGCTCTCTCTCGCTCTCTCGCTGTCTCTCTCGCTCTCTCTCTCTCTCTCTCTCTCTCTCTCTCTCTCTCTCTCTCTCTCTCTCTCTCTCTCTCTCTTCTCTCTCTTTCTCTTCTTCTCTTTCTCTCTCTCTCTCTCTCTCTCTCTCTCTCTCTCTCTCTCTCTCTCTCTCTCTCTCTCTCTCTCTCTCTCTCTCTCTCTCTCTCTCTCTCTCTCTCTCTCTCTCTCTCTCTCTCTCTCTCTCTCTCTCTCTCTCTCTCTCTCTCTCTCTCTCTCTCTCTCTCTCTCTCTCTCTCTCTCTCTCTCTCTCTCTCTCTCTCTCTCTCTCTCTCTCTCTCTCTCTCTCTCTCTCTCTCTCTTTCTCTCTCTCATCTCTATACCCACGTCTTTTTTCATGATATGTAAGCAAATGACACACTACAGGCTCCTGTTTATAATCATGATATAATGGTATTTACATTCATCTCTGGGCTGCGTCGGATCACCTTCAGGAGAAAGTTACGGCGAGGCAGTGAGTTAGGCCTCCGCGTGTCCGCTACTCCCACTGAATGATGACCTCGTATAGCAGGTGAGTTGTGACCCAGGCTGGTAATCAAGGTCAGGGAGGTGAAGCACAGCGGGTCTGACGGGTCCTAATGGGCGGGAGATGGGTTTCCAGGCTTTAACTGGTGACGTGTGGGCGTGCGGGAGAAACATACACACGGGAATACACACGCGGAATATGGCGACGGTAACTGCACGTAGACGGTAACTGCACGTACATCAGTGGTTCTTTTTAGCTTAGGTTTAGTTAAGTGCACAGTGAGGGGCATCGTGTTTGTTTGTTTGTTTATATTGATGCTGCTGCAGGTTTGTTTATTTTGGTTCTGATCTGTCGAGTTTGTCCCGTCCAGTGCGTGGTTTTGCGGTCTTGCCTGTTTGCCTGCGCGATGGACATTCGCCTATACAGGATTGTGGATGTGTAACTCATCCTCACTTGTTGATAACCTGCTTATGTAGATACCCACCTATCTATCTACCTTCCTACACACACACACACACACACACACACACACACACGCGCACACACACACACACACACACACACACACACACACACACACACACACACACACACACACACACACACACACATGCACACACACACACACACACACACACACATGCACACACACACACACACACACACACACACACACACACACACACACATACACACACACCACACACACACACACACACACACACACACACACACACACACACACACACACACACACACATATATACACACAATGGTCAAGTTGATAGCGTCCTGGCCTGCCAATTATGCTGCCATTTTGTGGTAGCCGGATCGAATCCTCACTGCTCCCAGGGATTTTTTACTGACAAATTCGGGCGGTTATTGTCCCCCTTGAATAAGGGGATGGGGTGTGTGGTGTGTGAGGTCCCAGCATTGCCCAAAAATCGGTAATAATGAGGTGAAACTGGCGATTGCGAGTTCGACTCGCGTGGACGAGACCATAGGTGAATAACACACACACGCATAAACATACATACACATTTATCAATCTGTCAAACTCCGAGTACCATTTATCATCGAGTCATAAGAGCATTTTTGTTCCATCCCTGCTTCCCGTCACTGTGTTCCTGTTGTCCCAGATTGATTCCTGCCTTTCTGTGTGTGTGTGTGGGTGTGTGTGCATGTGCGTGTGCGTGCGTGCGTGCGTGCGCGTGCGTGTGTGTGCGTGCGCGTCCGCGTGTGCGTGCGTGCGCGTGCGTGTGCGTGCGTGTGCGCGCGTGCGCGTGCGTGTGTGTGTATATATTGCAGAAACCCGGCCATGCAGCAGTGCCTCATTTCTCTCCTCTCCTAAAGGGAAGATCAGATTAGAGTCCTTGGCAGATGGACAGGCAGGAGAGTCTCCTCCCCCCTTTGACCCCTTCAAGCTCTCCGCGGGGTCACCAGGTGTGGGTCACGACTGATGGGATGGGGTGTGCAGGCCACCGCAGGGGTCACCAGGTGTGGGTTACGACTGATGGGAGGGGGTGTGCAGCCCACCGCGGGGGTCACCAGGTGTGGGTCACAACTGATGGGAGGGGGTGTGCAGTCCACCGCGGGGGTCACCAGGTATGGGTCACGACTGATGGGAGGGGTGTGCAGGCCACCGCGGGGGTCACCAGGTGGGGGTCATACCTGATGGGAGGGGGTGTGCAGGCCACCGCGGGGGTCACCAGGTGTGGGTCACAACTGATGGGAGGGGGTGTGCAGGCCACCGTGAAGGTCACCAGGTGTGGGTCACAACTGATGGGAGGGGGTGTGCAGGCCACCGCGGGGGTCACCAGGTGTGGGTCACAACTGATGGGAGGGGATGTGCACTATTGTGCAGGCCACCGCGGGGGTCACCAGGTGTGGGTCACAACTGATGGGAGGGGGTGTGCAGGCCACCGCGGGGGTCACCAGGTGGGGGTCACAACTGATGGGAGGGGGTGTGCAGGCCACCGTGGGTGTCACCAGGTGTGGGTCACAACTGATGGGAGGGTGTGTGCAGGCCACCGCGGGGGTCATCAGGTGTGGGTCACAACTGATGGGAGGGGGTGTGCAGGCCACCGCGGGGGTCACCAGGTGTGGGTCACAGCTGATGGGAGGGGGTGTGCAGGCCACCGCGGGGTTCACCAGGTGTGGGTCACAACTGATGGGAGGGGGTGTGCAGGCCACCGCGGGGGTCACCAGGTGTGGGTCACAGCTGATGGGAGGGGGTGTGCAGGCCACCGCGGGGTTCACCAGGTGTGGGTCACAGCTGATGGGAGGGGGTGTGCAGGCCACCGCCAGGATGCCCCTTCTTCCTGTGCTCTGTTTTGCTTGTCACAGTTTCAGTCTTGTTAGTTATGAATTTTTGCGACGCTTAGAAAATACTATTTTATATTATCTGCCAAGTTTCCTTATCAAAAAGTTTATCATTTAATTATTTTCTATTTGCAAAGAAGTGTTTTCTTTTAACTATTCATTGGCTCTTGTGTTTGGTCAGTTGTCGCGAGTTGTAGGTTGTTCTTGCAATTGAATAGATAAAGATCGTGGTTTGTGCCCCGGTGTGGCAAGTGATGTATATTTTTGTTACAATGGCCTCAAGGAAATCTCTCGCCCTAATTTTTATTTTTTGCAAGTATGCTAGGATGTTATATACTAATTTTGCTAAGATTCTTTATTTTCACAAAAGACCAATTTAACCTAAGCTTACCGTATTATCATGTCAGTGTGAACAGTGTATTTTCATCAATATGGACGAAGGTTTATTTGATCACTCACCTCATAATCAAGTAATCAACGAGTTAGTCAACTTTCCACACAGGAAGACGAGAGAAGACGTTTTGGAGAAGTGCCAGGTCCTCCTGCTGAACCTCAGGCTCTGCTAACACCTGTTCATCCACCTCGTACTCGGGCTCAAACATAGGATCCCATGACAATCTGAGGTTCGTTTTCCTCATAGCATACGCGACCAGCATAATTTCTTTCAGTGTCAGATTGAGCATCGTACTCTAGATCTGTCACAGCGACAGATTCACTGTCTGACACCGAAGTACAATCGCTCATCATAACATTTGCCGACAGGTGTCAGACAAAGTGTCTGCAGGCGTCCCTGTTCTGACGTCATCAATAACAGTCGTAGCCCTGTTGGAGGGAAGATTTTTTTTTCGCGCGCTTTTTACAAAAGTCATGTTTTTACGGAAATAAGGCCTGGAAATCAATTATTTTTGGTGGATTAGGTGTTTTGAATGTCCATTCAACATAATTCGGCAAAAAAATTTGGGTCTGGACGATTACTTTAAGTCCTTTTGTGTGATTTTACAGTATATGAAGGTCCTCAACATTTTTTTTCTCTCTCTCTCTCTCTCTCTCTCTCTCTCTCTCTCTCTCTCTCTCTCTCTCTCTCTCTCTCTCTCTCTCTCTCTCTCTCTCTCTCTCTCTCTCTCTCTCTCTCTCTCTCTCTCTCTCTCTCTCTCTCTCTCTCTCTCTCTCTCTCTCTCATTTCTTCTACCTATCTTTAGTGAGAAATTCCAGCCACTTCACTTTCTTCGGCAATAAAGCGTCTTTGTCCTGCTTTCCTGTAGCGCTTTTTACAGCTTTGACCCCCCCTCGCTTGCCCTGACGCCCTATTGGATCTGACTCTTACCCCGTAGCATGAACCTCGCCGCAAAAGTCGTGTCGTAAAGTCAAACTCAAAGTATTTGTTAGCGTTGTTGGCACTTTGTTTTCCCGCTACTAGTTTTGCCTTGCGTTTTACTCTACGGCCTACGTGAAGGATGATAGTGATTACCTGATTTTCAATTATTTTCTTATCAAATGTTTTTTTTCATTTCATTATTTTTCCTCTGTACTTTTTTTGCCTTTATACAATATATCCTACATTTTGTATTAAGGCAAAGGAAATACTAAAGGTAAAGTAATAAATACTACTGTAGCTCCTTTACTTTTACCTTATCCTCTAATAACCTACCGAATTTCTAATATTTCCATCCTTGTATCCACAGAACGTCTTGTCCGCAATCTTTTTCTCTTTATTACATTTTCCTAATTTCTTCGTCACTCCACTTCCATCCTCTTAACCTGACCCCAGCGGCAACCTCACTTGCTTCCTCAGTGTCCTCCTGGCCTCCTCCTCCTCCTCCTCCTCCTCTTCACCTTTCGCCGTGGTCCGAGGCAGACAGGACGAACAAAGAACAATAAAGTGAAGGACTGGCTACTCACTATTGTTGTCTTTATTATCTTTTATATTTTGTCTACACTAAAAAGAAATGGAAGCAGACGTGCAGGTGGGCTGAGTTTGCCTAACGTGGGAATCGCTTCGCTCTGCACAGCTCGTTGGTTTGTTGAAGTCATGGAGAGAGCTGACAGAGGCAGGAGAGACGGAGGGAGGAAGGGAGCAAGAGTGTGGTAAAAAGGAAGAGGAAGCTTAGTGACACAATGTAAAGCCTCCGTTAGCGCCGGGGTGAACATGGGACAAAGAGTCTCATGTTTGTTCGTGAAATTATTCCCGTTTGTAAGTAAGAAGATAACGCCTTTTTTTTTTTTTTTTTTTTTTTTTTTTGTGCCTATAGATAACGAGAGTTGCGTTAATGTCGAGAGGGAAGACTAGGGAGGAGAAGAGGGAGGCAGGGGTCAAAGCGAGACCTAGCCTGGCCGATGGGCGTGCTGGCAACACAAGGAGTGGGCGTGGTGGCAGTAGCACCTTTCCTCCTCAGGCAGACAGTAGGATTTGCATCTTGAACTCCCTCGTAGTCATGGGTCAAACTCTCCCTCTGTCTTCCTCTCTGTCAATGGTGTTCAGAAGCCGTTTTGCGTCCACTCTTCTTCACAGACTAACGCTCACGCCTCATATTCCCTCATGGAGTATTACACGTGTTAGGCACTTGGCTGAAAGGTTTATTTGTATATGTTTGTTTCAACCTGTCTGTTTGTTTATGTCTGTCTGTCTTGGTTCGTATGTTTAGCTCGTCAGTCATTTTACCTGTCTATTTACCTCTCTGTCTGACGGTCCGTTCTTCCACTGTTTGATCCCTGTCTTTTTCTACCTACGTATATGTCTAACAATTTGCCTGTCTGTCTGTTTATTTCTCCCATTTTTTTCTCTCTCTCTTTTTTTTTTCTCTCTCTCTCTCTCTCTTTCTCTCTCTCACTCCACACACACACACACACTATAATACCTTGTGCTGTGACCTCATTTTCTTGTTTTATTCTTGTGTATTGAATTTTTTATACTCTTTATAATTCATGCTTTGAAATGCTTTGTGTAGCAGATGGAAGAGAACCTCAGTTGAGAAGTTGCTGAGTAGACATTATGTGAGATAAGGAGAAAAAATAGTACTGAACTATTTTATACCAGAGATGTAACAGCATAAGCAAAAGTATAAAGTATATATCTATATTGATAGTTGAATGGAACACAAGATCATGTATCATTCAGCATATATGTACAACAAAGATAAAATGGCATGACATTGTGGGTGACTGTTGTATTGTGTTGTGTGAAGAGCGAGGAAAGTCATGGGTGAGGATGCAGATCAATAATATTCTTGGAAGACTCTTAAGCAGAAATAACATACAGATAACGTTTCGCGAGAAAATATTCTCCACAGCCCTGGCTGGCATTTATTACAGGAAAGGCACAAAATTAATATGTTGTGTCAAAGAATAGCGTTGGCAAGTAAAAGAAAACTCTGTGTCAACATTATAATGCTGGTAACATTTGATACTCTATGAATATATCAGAGACTTAGAGATTGCGTGTAATTGATGAGCCATTCAATATTTTTCTCCCTGATGTTCTGTTTTATAAATATTCATAATAAGTGTGACATCTGTTCTGTAAGTGTTCTTGTTCTCCTATAGCTTGCGATGGCTTGCCGTATTTGACAGCTCTGGAAGATCTATGATATAAAACACCCGGATAGAAATCATAGTTTAATCTCTGTGGTTTAACATGAGAAATATAACCATATGTTTCCCTTGCGAGCTATACAATTGATGACTTCTAGCTATGATGTGCAGGATACAGCAGCGAGGGGCGTGAGGATGAGCTATGGTGGCCGTGGGAGGGGAGGCTGCCCGCGGGGTCCTGGGAACACCTCACGCGTCACAATCCTTTGCTCTGCGCACCCAGCCTCCTCGCGGCCTCCCCCTTTCTCTGTATGCAGCCTCGGCTTCGCTCACTCCAGTAATATTAGAGCAAATATGTGAATTGGAATGTATTTAACATGATTGTCAGTGTCACCTTTTCTATTTATTTTGTAATTTCTAGTCAGAGCGTTGGTGTTCTTCATGTCTTTATCTAATGGCATAGATGTAATGACTAGATTTATATACGATGTGACAGAGTTGATCCGCAGGCCGACGCTGCCTCCCAACCCACGGCTCAGCCACGGACAACAAGGCTGCACAGAGAGGCATTTCAGCAGCCCAAGTCGATACATTCACCAGCAATCGATGCTTTGCATTGTGATAAAAAAAAAGACAATATTATAACCTTTTTCAGATCTGTCTCAGTGTTTGTTGTGTTCAAACTAAGATTCTCGAACGGTTCAGGCGTCTTGAGGGTCATGGGCAGGCGTGGGGGATCAGGACTCTGCTATTGGGGTCATAAAGGCGTTGTGGGGGACAAGGAGGGGCGTGGCAGCAGGTGATGGGCCGTGGAGGTTGCCAAGGAGGGGCGTGGCAGCAGGTGACGGGCCGTAGAGGGTGCCAAGGAGGGGCAGCAGGTGACTGGCCGTGGAGGGTGCCAAGGAGGGGCAGCAGGTTACGGGCCGTGGAGGGTGCCAAGGAGGGGCAGCAGGTGACGGGCCATGGAGGGTGCCAAGGAGGGGCAGCAGGTGACGGGCCGTGGAAGGTGCCAAGGAGGGGCAGCAGATGACGGGCCGTGGAGAGTGCCAAGGAGGGGCAGCAGGTGACGGGCCGTGGAGGGTGCCAAGGAGGCGCGAACACGACATAAGACATTACCGGCACCTCGACACTCAGGAATGCGTGGTCTGGTCATGACACTTGGGAAGGCGTGGTCTGGTCATGACACTCGGGAAGGCGTAGTCTGGTCATGACACTCGGGATGGTGTAGTCTGGCCATGACACTCGGGAATACGTGGTCTGGTCATGACACTTGGGAATGCGTGGTCTGGTCATGACACTCGGGAATGCGTGGTCTGGTCATGACACTTGGGATGCGTGGTCTGGCCATGACACTCGGGAATGCGTGGTCTGGTCATGACACTCGGGAATGCGTGGTTTGGTCATGACACTCGGGAATGCGTGGTCTGGTCATGACACTCGGGAATGCATGGTCTGGTCATGACACTTGGGAATGCGTGGTCTGGTCATGACACTCGGGAATGCGTGGTCTGGCCATGACACTCGGGAATGCGTGGTCTGGTCATGACACTCGGGAATGCGTGGTCTGGTCATGACACTCGGGAATGCGTGGTCTGGTCATGACACTTGGGAATGAGTGGTCTGGTCATGACACTCGGGAATGCGTGGTCTGGCCATGACACTCGGGAATGCGTGGTCTGGTCATGACACTCGGGAATGCGTGGTCTGGTCATGACACTTGGGAATGCGTGGTCTGGTCATGACACTCGGGAATGCGTGGTCTGGTCATGCCACTCGGGAAGGCGTGGTCTGGTCATGACACTCGGGAAGGCGTGGTCTGGTCATGACACTTGGGAATGCGTGGTCTGGTCATGACACTCGGGAAGGCGTGGTCTGGTCATGACACTCGGGAAGTGGTGCATGGTATGGTCATGATACTCTGCATTTCATAGTTACAGTAAACGATGCACGGTGAACACATTGCATTGATTTCTTAACCTAATTTGCACTCACTGCTGACTCTCAGTGTCACGATCGACCACGATCTACATAATTATAAGCTCATAAATACATTTCTGTTCAACAATATATTACTATGTGTCATCACAGTTGGCTGCCTCGGAGTGCGGCGACGAGCACTGCAGAAGGGAGTGAGGCGAGGCTGGTGTCACTTGACGTTATCATTTGTTCCCGTCAGCTGCCACAATCCCTGACGGGTGCGGCCCCGGGGTACCACGACAGGACCCCCCCGGGCGGTGCGGACGTCACCCCACCCTCGTTCGCGTCGCCCCCCGCAGGAGAAAAGGCTTCGTTTCACACAATGGCAAAAAGTACGGAAGGCTTCGATGTTATCCTGAGGCCCCCCTTCCGAGGCCGCACAAAAAGATACAATCAAAAATTTTGCTGTTCTGCGCCGTGTGCTGGATTTATGGGGACCACGCTTTCGACTGGGTTGGTATTCTTCGTCGGAATTTGATTTTGATTTTTGAGAAGCAGAGTCCCCCCAGGATGCTGGAGAGCACCAGGAGCAGGCGCCTGGGGGGGCGTTGCTGTGCAGAAAAATCCTCGGGATCTATGTGGGGGAGGCAAGCCAGGTGGTCTTTTCTGTCAGCTGGGCGCGGCGGCTGCACACCCCGAAGGCGCACCCCCCGCAGGCTCTCGAAGCTGTGTTTGATCTGCCGCATGCGGGCCTCTCCCTCGTATTGGCCGTCTTGCGGCGGTAGCGGGGCAGCGGCGGCGCCCGGGTTGTGCCGCAGCGTGTCTGGAAAGGGTCCACTCACGTCGAGGCCGAGCGGGGCCCCGTCGGGGGACCGAGGTCGCAGCTGTCTTGCCCCCACAGGTTCTGTGTACTATTACTTTTAAAAAAATATGAGAGTCTTCCTGTCCCTGTTTTGTTGGTGTCCCAGAAACCACCCGTCCCCCCACCTCCGTTCGGGCTTCGCCTCTCGCACCCCGCTAGCTGGGGTCCCGCGTGTCAAACAAAAAATTTGTTTCTTTTGGGATGGCCCAACCCCTAAAAAATATATTTTTTTTAAACCAACCCATAAATTTTTTAGGGTCTTATTAACCTGTGACAGGGCCCAAATTTTAAACTTGTTTGAGTGTTTTTCGAAGGGAAAATAACACAAACACGCCCCCCGGCAAGGTGTCTCCCCCACCAGGCCCTCCTGAGGGGTGCGAGAGCACCGATCACAGGGTTGCCCTTGACGTGGAGCCCCGGGTAAATGACTGCTCCCAGACTCCCTTCAGTCCTTTCCTTGCCCCCTCGCTCTCTCTCATCCGCCGACCCCTTACCCCTCCTCCCCAGAGTCCATGATATGGTGTACCATTTGTCACTTTTCCTGCATTTTTTCTCGGTTACTGGAAAATTTAATACACAATCGTGTCATTCACGATTCCATGTATTGATTTCATATTACAGGGTCTGCCCAGACACCTCTTGACGGGAACAAATAGCTAGTATATTCACAGATTTAACCTGGAACTGAGAGGTCACCGCACCCTTGACTCGCCGTGGCAGAAAGGCAGCGCCAAAGAAATTTCCCCAATAGGTGTTTTTATTTTACGAACATCATTTATGTCTCGCTCTAAATTTGTTGTGTGGACGAGCAAAGTAGCGGCAGGGAAGTGCATGGATTTGTTAAAGGCCAGGATGACTCAGAGGATCGGCTTCCTCCTCACGGGAATGATGGGTTTTCTTTTGTTAATGGCGTCGTTGCCTTATACACACTCTATTTCTAAGCAACTCTAATTCATGATTTCAACAAGACAAACGGGAAAAGTAAACCCCTGTCATGAGACCCGTGGCAAAGACATTCATCTCCAATCACATCGATAAATCTGGTGCTAGCTTGCAGTGCCTCTGTTTAGACCGCACCGTAACTGTACCTTTTTGCTCTTTAATTAGACTCACTTGCTGGTCTAGAACACTCATTAAGTTCCGCAACTCGTGATGTATTTAGGGAGCTGCAGTGTAGTGCTTGTTGGCGTCCTCCTCCTTCAAGTTGATGTTTATTTGTAGGCACAGGAACACTTGTATACAGGGACCTTTACCATGCTCATAGTCGGATGTGAAAACCAGTGCGCTATTACCTGCCGCTTTAATAAAGAAATACTTATCTCATGAGTGACCAGCGGCCACTCCTGCCTTCTGCAGCAGCCTTGCCTTAACGAAGGTAGGGTTTGGGCGTGTTAAGGTTGTCGTCTAACTCTTTGTGCTTTATACACAATGGTTTTAAGGAACGCAGAAACGTCTGGGATTAGCTTATAAATGGACATAGATAGTTTCTTCGTGTGAGTGTGTGTGCGTGTGCGTGTGTGCGTGTGCATGTATGTGTGTGTGTGTGTGTGTGTGAGTTGCAGTTTTTTTTTGTGGCGATATATGTATTGTACATACATACGAGGCTCATTGTCCGTACTGTTTCTTTCTATGTATATATAGTACAGAGTACAGACAGTGAACTTTCTCCAGTCAGTCGTGTAGTCATTATGGTTTTTTTGTTAAACGAGTTTTATTGTTGTGTTGCTTATAAGTCTAGAAGTAACGCCTGGTCATATCCATCGAACTTTTTGAACTTTTTTTTCACTGCGTGGTGAACGGAAAGCTCTAGTCCAATCTCTCCAGGGAAGTGTTTTCACCTTTCATCATCATGTTCAGGCTCCCAGATGACAGCCGATGCTTCCGCCACACAGTGTTGTGCTGCGTGGGACACAGAGGGAACTAGGGGGGGGGGGGGGGGTGGACTCAGTAGAGCGCATACCTCCGTCCGAATATTTAATCAAATATACGTATATATTATATATATATATATATATATATATATATATATATATATATATATATATATATATATATATATATATATATATATATATATATATATATATATATATATATATATGCACTCAGTATGAGCGCATACCTCCGGCCGAATATTTCATCAATTGGTTGCCATGGCAACAGTTGTCAATAGATTTCATCCAAAATGAAATCAGTTCTTCCTTATACCAAATAGACTTGGTATACCGAGTTTGGTCCAATTCTATTCGCAACTTTTCGAGAAATCCTGTACACTAACAAACAGACAGACAGACAGACAGACAGATCGGGGTGAAAACATAACCCCTCCAACTTCGTTGGCGGAGGTAACTAATGCACGATGTATACACAGGGAACGAGTGATTATCTATACAATAACAAACAACTACTCAGGCGACACAGGGAGAGGTGGATTGCAAATTTGCTCACACGCGCGATGGGATAAACTAAATATAATACTTGACATCAAATAAATTTAAATGCGATTACGACGCACTGTTGAGTACTTGAAAGTTTTGTGATTCATCTGTCTCTCAGCTGCCTCCTTCTTTCCTTTCACACACACACACACACACACACACACACACACACACAACACACACACACACACACACACACCACACACACACCACACACACACACACACACGCGCGCGAACTCACACACACACACACACACACACACACACACACACACACCACACACACACACACACACACCGCGCGATGGCCAGGTTGATAGCGTGCTGGCCTACCATTATGTGGGTAGGCGGTTCGAATTCTCGCTGCTCCCGGGGCTTTTTCACTGACAATTCGGGTGGTTACTGTCCCCCTTGAGCAACGGGATGGGATATGTGGTGTATGAGGTCCCACAATTGCCCAAAGATCGGTATATAATAATGAGCTCCAAGCTCGCCCTGATGGGTGAAACTGGCGATCGCGAGCCAGCTTGTGTGGACAAGACCATGGGTGAATAACACACACACACACACACACACACACACACACACACACACACACACACACACACACACACACACACACACACACACACACACACACACACACACGCATCCCCCCACAAACACACATTTGTTGGCTGACAGGCTGGCTGGCACAAGATGTTTCTTTCCTTATATTTTTTTTCGTCGTGTGGCCGCCGATAGCTACTTGCTCCTCCTACAAGTAACCGACTCCGCCCTGAGGTGACGCCCCGCTCCATTTGGTAGCTCCTGGTGTGCCGTTTTGATTTTTTGGTACGTGCTATTTCTCCTTCAGGAAATGATACATACAAATTCTATGCTGTTCAATTCACCGTTCAATTTTCACTGTTTAGTCCGCTTTCTTTTCTCTATAGTTCTCCTCGCCTACTTTATTGCCGCCCTTACATATTTTTCCTATTCTTCCAACCCTTCTGCGCTCCCCACCACTCCAGACACGCCCTTGTGCTGCACCTGCGTGGGTCGTGCGTCAGGTGGGCGCCGTCGCTACCCAGGGGTCGGGAGAAAGCTGGCGCTGCTCCTGCCTGTGTGGGTGACCGATGGCTGGTGTGAGGCCTCCCAAGAGCTCTCCATAATCGCCTGCCGGCTGCCTTACAGGTCTGGGAATTCTTCTTCTTCTTCTTTTTTCTTTTTTACTGATTTACAGAAATGTTGATTTATTAGAGACTAGCCGAAAAGTCGCCCTCCGGGCGGACTTTTTGGCTAGCTCCTGCGGAGGGCTTTTGGTGGGCCTTCGGCCCAATAATTGTAACACTTGTATTTTAATGATAATGTATTTCACACAACCATGAGTTTAATCTCACAGAATAATTTTCGGGTTATCACAAAATCTGACAAACTATTACTGCAAAGCAGCAGGATAGACAATGTTCTTGGTCTTTTTGTTGGGTGTGTGGAGAAAGAGCTTGCTGCCATTTCCCACTCTTGAGCATCCAACATAGAGCTGACCATGGGAGAAGCAAGGTTGAAGTAGGTGAAGTCCAACATACTTCAGTGATTGGCCTTGTGACTTGTTGATTGACATGGCAAAGCTGACTTTCACTGGAAACTGAAGTAATAGGACTGACTTAATAGGACTGAAGTAAAAGAAACCGTCCGTCAGTCGTGCGTTCGTTTCGATATCTTTCTTTTTTCATGCAAAATATCTCGCGTAATTTTTTTATTTTTTTCTCACAATTCTCGCTAATACTTAAGTTTAAAAAAAAAAAAAGTGATCAGATCATCCCCAAAGTAGCCTTAAAACCTTCCCCTGGTGGACCTGATTCCAAAACTGTGCCATATGATGGGATGGCGCCACTGGGGGCGGAACCTATAGCGGACACACACACACAGACACACACACACACACGCACACACTTTCGATTATATTATTATAGAAGTTTAAGACAGCACAATAAAAACTGACCTAGCTAACACATAGATATTAGCTATTTGTATTTGAAAGTTAGTATAAGTAGAGCATGGATGTGCTAAGCTACTTATCAATCAATCAATCATTGGGGGCACACGTGTGGGGGCGCGTCGCCTCGCCCACCCTACGACGCCACTCCCGGGGATCACCATGCGCGAGTCCCCATGCTAGCTCTCTTCCATACCAAGCAACTCTTGAAAAGAAACACTAACTTGCCCCAGCCACGAGCCTTGTGGGCGCCCACTTGGCCTCCTCCATGCCGGATTGTATCTTACAGATACAACCCGATGGGAAGGATCGGTTTCAGGGTAACGTGCAACATGCCCATATAGCCAAAGCTGGCGCTGACGGACAATACATGTAATAGGCCTCGATTCAGTCTCACGGTGCAATCGCTGATTTGACACTTATAATCATCCCAGCGATTCCCCATGCTTCTGCGAAAAAAACTTATTACCAAAGGCATCGATTCGTTTCTTCAAGTCGCTAGTTAGTGTCCATGTCTCACAACCCTAGAGTAAGACAGGGATCACAATTAACTTGACGATCCGGATCTTTTCCTTGTGCACACGTATCGACAACGCCAAATACTTGCGCTGATAATTATCTTATGAGTTATGTTATGAGTTACTTGTTATGCGTCCAAAACAGCATGGGCTATGCCAATCCGCCGTAAGACTTCTGCAAGCATCTCCTGTTGAAACTCACGTCGGCCTTCCACCAGGACACGAAGCGCTAGGATACGGTTCGTTGTTGACTTACCAGGCGCGAACCCAAACTACTAAGGTCTCTGATGCTTCAGCAGATGACTGCAGATCCGTGTCAGCAATAGATGGGCAAGCATCTTGCCTGGCACGCTGAGCAGTGTAATATCGCGGTAATTGTTGCAATCCTGACGGTTCCCTTTCCCTTTCCTGAGAGGAAAGGATTTCCTTCTACAGATAGGATAAGCTACTAATGCTGGTCAATAAACGCAGACCCGCCTTCTTGTCTCGCTGTAACGCTGTGTGTAACGCTGCGATTGGTAACTTTTGACTGGAAGTGTCAGTGGTGATATAACACTGACTATTATCCTCTTCCTCCTCCTCCTCCTCCTCCTCCTCCTCCTCCTCCTCCTCCTCCTCCTCCTTCTCCTCCTTCTCCTCCTCCTCCTCCTCCTAATCCTCTTCCTCTTCCTCGCAGCCTTCAGTGCGATCCAATTTGATCTTTTTGTTTCTTCTTTTCTACTCCTCTTATCACCTCGCTACTCGAATTACATTTTTCACGCTCAGACAATTTATCTTTCGTTCATTTTTTCGTATGCTTATTCGTCCAGCAACTCTTTTATGCCTATTGGGATATGTGGAATCACGTCACTAATCTTATCATTGCACCTGTTTCCCAAAGGTGTCTCATTATAGTCTAATTAAGCACGAAATTTGTTTTTATTTTCTAATCAAACCTGGTCAGACAGCTTGTAAAGACCCTTTATTGGCCCCTCGCCCCTTCCTGCTTGACCCTCAACACCCTAACCTATCCATTGCCATCAGAAAATCCTTAACGGGTCTAGTTATTTATGGACTATTTTATATATACTCTTGCGTGACAGAAAGACGACAAAACATATACAGTTGTATAATATTATCACATATAACATTATGTCCAGCTGAAGTTTAAGGCGCTATAAATGAATATAGAATATTCACACTCGTCACATGCTATAAAGTCGTATGGTAAAAACTGGTGCTATAAAACAATATACTGAAAATATCCGCATCCGCATCGCATCTGCGAGGATGTTAAGATGTGACATCCGCATCCGCATTTTAATATAAACGGATATCTGCATATAGATCTGCATCCGCAAAATAAGTAAGTAGAACATCCACATACGCATCCCCATCCGCGGATGTCTCAATTTTCACATCTGGTACATCTTGATATATTATATATATATATATATATATATATATATATATATATATATATATATATATATATATATATATATATATATATATATGTTTATTGTATATAACTTTCCTTGATAAACAAATCACACACTACAAAACGATAGAAAGCAAGCCGTACTCGCGCCAGCATAGGTTTGGGTTAACTACCAGTGTCCTAATAAAAAATACTATGCGTCCAAAAGGGAAAAAGACATTCTGACTTAATTTTTAAACCTAACAAAAAACAAAGCAATTTCACACACTTGACCTTTCTTCCTTCATCTGACAGACACTGTCCTTCTGAGAGACATTATATAACATTACCGAGACCCTGACTTCCCAGCTGCGTGTCAGGAGAAGGCTTGTGTGCGTCGTGCAGGACTAGATGACAACATTAGCGGTGTTGGAGGCGCAGGCCAGTCACACAACCATTCCTGACTCCATCTTGATTGACTGTCTCGCTAATCTCTAAAAGATCGTAACGTGGTTGAGAATGTTATGATAAAGATCCAGAAAACGATATCTTGTCATCCTTATGTGCTTGCGTCAAAACATTATATATCAGATTATTACCTCCGCCAACGAAGTTGGGGAGGTTATGTTTTCTCCCCGATCTGTCTGTCTGTCTGTCTGTCTGTCTGTCTGTCTGTCTGTCTGTTAGTGTACAGGATTTCTCGAAAAGTTACGAATAGATTTGGACCAAACTCGGTATACCAAGTCTATTTGGTATAAGGAAGGACTGATTTAATTTTGGATGAAATCTATTGACAAGTGTTGCCATGGCAACCAATTGATGAAATATTCGGCCGGAGGTATGCGCTCATACTGAGTGCATATATATATATATATATATATATATATATATATATATATATATATATATATATATATATATAATATATATATATATATATATATATATATATATATATTTTATATATTTATATCTATATATATCTATATATCTATATATATATCTATATATATATATATATCTATATATATATTTATATATATATATATATATATATATATATATATATATATATATATATATATATATATATATATATATATATATATATATATATATATATATATATCTTCTATAATAATATAAGCGAAAGTGTGTCGGTCTGTCTGTGTGTGTGTGTGTGTGTGTGTGTTATAGGTTCCGCCCCCCGTGGCGCAATCACCTCATATGGCACATTTTTGGAACCGGGTTGACCAGGGGAAGGTCATAAGCCCACTTATGAGATGATTCGATCACTTTTTTTTTCTTTTTTTTTAGCAGCCTATTAGCGATAATTATGAAAAAAAAAGTGGGTTGTGAGAATTGAGGAAACCTTGATGTAGGGTGATGGGTAATGGTGAGTGAATGGGTGGGGTGATGGGTAATGGGTGTGGGGTGATGGGTGAGTGAATGGGTGGGGGGTGATGGGTTGGGGGTGATGGGTGATGGGTGAGGGAATAGGTGGGGGGTGATGGGTAATCTATAATAATATAAGCGAAAGTGTGTCTGTCTGTCTGTCTGTCTGTCTGTCTGTCTGTCTGTGTGTGTGTGTGTGTGGTATAGGTTCCGCCCCCCGTGGCGCAAACACCTCATATGGCACATTTTTGGAATCAGGTTGACCAGGGGAAGGTCATAAGCCCACTTATGAGATGATCCGATCACTTTTTTTTTTTTTTTTTTTAGCAGCCTATTAGCGAGAATTGTGAAAACAAAAGTGGGTTGCGAGAATTGAGGAAGCCTTGATGTAGGGTGATGGGTAATGGGTGAGTGAATGGGTGGGGTGATGGGTAATGGGTGTGGGGTGATGGGTGAGTGAATGGGTGGGGGGTGATGGGTTGGGGGTGACGGGTGATGGAATAGGTGGGGGGTGATGGGTAATGGGTGAGTGAATGGGTGTGTGGTGATGGGTAATAGGTGAGTGAATGGGTGGGGGGTGATGGGTAATGGGTGAGTGAATGGGTGTGTGGTGATGGGTAATGGGTGAGTGAATGGGTGGGGGGTGATGGGTAATGGGTGAGTGAATGGGTGTGTGGGATGGGGAATGGGTAAGTGAATGGGTGGGGGGTGAGTGAATGGGTGGGGGTGATGGGTAATGGGTGAGTGAATGGGTGTGTGGTGATGGGTAATGGGTGAGTGAATGGGTGGGGGGTGATGGGTAATGGGTGAGTGAATGGGTGTGTGGTGATGGGTAATGGGTGAGTGAATGGGTGGGGGGTGATGGGTAATGGGTGAGTGAATGGGTGTGTGGTGATGGGTAATGGGTGAGTGAATGGGTGTGTGGTGATGGGTAATGGGTGAGTGAATGGGTGGGGGGTGATGGGTAATGGGTGAGTGAATGGGTGGGGGGTGATGGGTAATGGGTGAGTGAATGGGTGGGGGTTGATGGGTAATGGGTGGGGGGTGATGGTAATGGGTGAGTGAATGGGTGTGTGGTGATGGGTAATGGGTGAGTGAATGGGTGGGGGGTGATGGGAAATGGGTGAGTGAATGGGTGGGGGGTGATGGGTAATGGGTGAGTGAATGGGTGTGTGGTGATGGGTAATGGGTGAGTGAATGGGTGTTGTGGTGATGGGTAATGGGTGAGTGAATGGGTGGGGGGTGATGGGTATGGGTGAGTGATGGGTGGGGGTGATTGGTAATGGGTGAGTGAATGGGTGGGGGGTGATGGGTAATGGGTGAGTGAATGGGTGGGGGGAATACATACATTTCTACATCCATGATTTCAGGAAAGTTAGAAGGGGCTATCTGGAGAGTCCATGTTTGGTGGGCCGAAGGCCCACCAAACACAAGTGGTGGGCCGAAGGCCCACCAATAGCCCTCCGCAGGAGCTAGCCAAAAAGTCCGCCCGGAGGGCGGCTTTGCGGCTAGTGGTAAATATAAGCGAAAGTGTGTCTGTCTGTCTGTCTGTGTGTGTGTGTGTGTGTGTGTGTGTGTGTGTGTGTGTCTGGTATAGGTTCCGCCCCCCGTGGCGCAATCACCTCATATGGCACATTTCTGGAACCAGGTTGACCAGGGGAAGGTTTTAAGCCCAATTATGAGATGATCCGATCACTTTTTTTTTTTTTTTAGCAGTCTATTAGCGATAATTGTGAAAAAAAAATGGGTTGCGAGAATTGAGGAAACCTTGATGTAGGGTGATGGGTAATGGGTGAGTGAATGGGTGGGGTGATGGGTAATGGGTGTGGGGTGATGGGTGAGTGAATGGGTGGGGGGTGATGGGTTGGGGGTGATGGGTGATGGGTGAGGGAATAGGTGGGGGGTGATGGGTAATGGGTGAGTGAATGGGTGTGTGGTGATGGGTAATGGGTGAGTGAATGGGTGGGGGGTGATGGGTAATGGGTGAGTGAATGGGTGGGGGGTGATGGGTAATGGGTGAGTGAATGGGTGGGGGGAATACATACATTTCTACATCCATGATTTCAGGAAAGTTAGAAGGGGCTATCTGGAGAGTCCGTGTTTGGTGGGCCTTTGGCCCACCAAACACAGGTGGTGGGCCGAAGGCCCACCACCAATAGCCCTCCGCAGGAGCTAGCCAAAAAGTCCGCCCGGAGGGCGGCTTTGCGGCTAGTATAAATATAAAAGGTAGATTTGGACGTCTCAAATAAGCACGTAATGTAAATAGAAGAGGCCGAGAAGGATGATGACGAGAAAATAATAAAAGGAAGAGGAGGAAGAGGAGATAGAAGAGGTAGAAGTTGAAGTCGAAAATAAACACAAAATGTAGAAAGGATAGAGAGAAGGAAAATGATGTACCAGTAAATCTATAATAATATAAGCGAAAGTGTGTCTGTCTGTCTGTGTGTGTATGTGGTATAGGTTCCGCCCCCCGTGGCGCAAACACCTCATATGGCACATTTTTGGAATCAGGTTGACCAGGGGAAGGTCATAAGCTCATTTATGAGATGATCCGATTTTTTTTTTTTTTTTTTTTTTTATTAGCAGCCTATTAGCGAGAATTGTGAAAACAAAAGTGGGTTGCGAGAATTGAGGAAGCCTTGATGTAGGGTGATGGGTAATGGGTGAGTGAATGGGTGGGCTGATGGGTAATGGGTGTGGGGTGATGGGTGAGTGAATGGGTGGGGGGTGATGGGTTGGGGGTGATGGGTGATGGGTGAGGGAATAGGGGGGGGGTGATGGGTAATGGGTGAGTGAATGGGTGTGTGGTGATGGGTAATGGGTGAGTGAATAGGGGGGGGGTGATGGGTAATGGGTGAGTGAATGGGTGGGGGGTGATGGGTAATGGGTGAGTGAATGGGTGGGGGGTGATGGGTAATGGGTGAGTGAATGGGTGGGGGGAATACATACATTTCTACATCCATGATTTCAGGAAAGTTAGAAGGGGCTATCTGGAGAGTCCATGTTTGGTGGGCCGAAGGCCCACCAAACACAGGTGGTGGGCCGAAGGCCCACCAATAGCCCTCCGCAGGAGTTAGCCAAAAAGTCCGCCCGGAGGGCGGCTTTGCGGCTAGTATATATATATATTAGGGTGGTTCAAAAAATGAATGTTTGAAATCTCTCACGGCACCCATGAATTATTGTGAGGAATGGCAAGAAACAAAAGTACAAAAAGTTTCATGTGAATCTTTCAAGATTTAGGGGTCGCACAGGGTAGTTGATTTTTCGAGACAATACAAATATTAATATCTCAAGTTTAGTTATTCACATTAACTATAAATGCCACAGAAACTAAACTATTTGCTCGGAAGTGAGGTAACTAACTATTCTAGGAACATTTCACGATACAGCAGTGTATACAAGGATGAATATTACTTTGATACTATATAAGGAACAGTGATAGGAATGGCACATTTCCTGGACTCTCTTAAAACTAAAACTTCAAATGACTGAAATAACGATTGAAACGATTTGTATATTCTTCTGTAAGATTAGTTAGGGTTCAGGTTCAGCCGTCGGTGGTGCTCGACAGCTTGCAGGGGAGCTTGTCGATCGCTCTCGTCCTTGGTGAGGATCTGGGAATAATCAGTGATAAGTTTGATCGCCCGTTCCGCAGGATCATTGGTCACTGCCAGATGTTGGACGGTTTCCTTGCCCTGGTTGTACGCCTCGTTTTCCTTCCAGCTGAGCACAGAAGATTGGAGAAACGAGGCATCCAACTTCAGTTCCGTGAAGGAGAAAAGTGACTCCTTGTGACAAGTCACTCAAGTGACCGAAGAAAGGATCTTGGGGTGCTGTCGTCCATCGCTTCTTGTCGAGGTCCTTGTCAATGGCCAGCTTCTCCACCATCTGGTCTTCTCCTCGATCGTGACTTTGTCGCTGAACAAGGCAAGGCCAACAAGGTCCGTTCCCAAGTACCAAAAGTGCCGCTTAAAGGGTCTTCACCGTGGCCTCCGAGATCTTTGAGTTGAGGTCTCTGTACTTGTGGAGATCATGGAAGAGAGTGAGATCGTTGAAAGGAGCGTCTGCGGCCAAGGGAGCCTCGAACCAGGCACGGGCGTAAATTAGGATGATGAACACACTCATCTCCTGGAGGCTACGCAGTTCCCTGGGCGTGAGTTCGAACTCGTTCTTGAACATCGTCATCTTGAGCGTGTAGATCGCCTTCGCCATCCATCTCGCGTAGTGGTGAGCTCCTGGTTTGCGGAAGGTGGTGGGAACCTCCCCCTTAATGGCCTTTGCGGTTAGTTCCGCTAACTCTTTATAATCGTCTCTTGTCGTTGCGGCCGCCTTGGCAAGAGCCTCAAGGGTCGTCCTCTTCCATTCGTCATGGTCAGCCAATCGTGGGTCGTTGATGATCGTAGCATTGGCTTTTATGAGATTGGGCCACTTCTTTTGGAACCGTTTGAATAGTTGAACGTCTGGGCCGGACGTAGCGTCGCCGAAGGTGGCCTTGAAGGCTGAGGCCAGGATGAGCTCCATAACGTGGTGGCGGCACGCCAAGTTCAACAACGGACGACCTAACTTCTGTTCGAGGAGTGTGCAACAGCCAGCATGGACGCCCGTGTTTGAAGCGGTGGTGTCGAAGCAGAGACCTCCAACTTTGTCTTCGAACTTCCAGTGTCTGATGGTCTCCTCGACTTTGCTGGCCATTGCTTCTCTGGTACCGGATGGCAAGGCAGGGATAGCCAGGAGCTTCTCTCCTTCTAGGGACGGACTGGTGACAACGATGGCCAAGCGATCGACATGACCTTGACTTTCTGATCCGGGCAAGAGTTTCCCGTCCCAATGAAGGATGAGAACCGCGTCGTGCTCCTGTACTTGGTTTCGATAATCCTTGACGGCTGCTTCTGCTGTCTCCTTCCGCAACACTTTCCGATGTCGGCGAATGGACGAGGTGGACGGACTCAGCACTCCCTGGTCTGCAGCGATGGCAGAGAAGACGTGGTGGGCTCCGCGAGAGGTCAACTTGACCCTGTCAGCTGCTGCTGCCACCTCCTTCGTGATCTTCAGCCTTTTCGGACGAAAAGCAGAGGCAGCGGCGCTTCCCCGAGCAGAAGAGTTGGTGTCGGACGAAGAAGTTGATGAATCAGCACATTCAGCAGTGGCGGAACTCCAGGTCATCAACTCAATCATCTCTCCCCTCTCCAAAGTTTCTGCTAACTCCTTCTCCTTCCTCCTTCTCTCAGCAGCCAACCTCTCATGTTTCCTAGACTCTTTTGCCATGCTCTCCTTGTCAACAGTACTCATTACCATTTTCCTCTGGCCCCTTTGGTCGTCGAGGAAGTCCTTGTCCTTCTGTTTGAGGTGGATCATGGAGGAAGAAGTGGCAGGGGCTGCGATGTCGAACAGTGACGCCAAGTGTCCCTGGAAGAGGGCGTCGGAGACCTTGTCCCCCTCGGATTGACGTTTTTTCGCCTTCTTACGAACTTCGTACTTCCCGACGAGGGTTTCCAGTTTTTTCATGATTGATCGCAGCGGGACAACAGGAATATGGGCCCGTTCCCAAACTCTGACAACTTCGTCGATGACAGCTTTTCGATTGTCCTTGCTATTCGATCCATGACAGAAGAGTCGCCGCAGAATATCTTCCCCTGTTGAAAGGACAATCTGGCTGAGGGCTTCAAGGGGCTGTGCCAACAAAAACAGCTCAGTCTGTTTCCGAGTTGAACGCGCCATTTTGACCTGAGGACAAAAAGATGATGTTTTTAGCTTACTTCTGGGTTTGACATTATAAATACAGAGCTATATAACAGCAAAAACTACGTCAGGGTATGCAGCAAACGAGTTGCCATCGCCAAGAAGTATATCTAAAGGCATGGAGCCCACAACACTGTGTATGGTAGGTACACTATGCTAAGGGGAAGCAGAGCAAACTTTCGATCACTCGGTGCGACCCCTCAACATGCTTTTATTTGGACGAGACTCTGGATTTGGGAGTTTCTCAAGAACCCTCACAATAATTCACGAGTGCAAAAACGAATAGTTCACTTTGAATTTCTTCTATAATAATATAAGCGAAAGTGTGTCTGTCTGTCTGTCTGTCTGTCTGTCTGTGTGTGTGTGTGTGTGGTATAGGTTCCGCCCCCCGTGGCGCAATCACCTCATATGGCACATTTTTGGAACCGGATTGACCAGGGGAAGGTCATAAGCCCACTTATGAGATGATTCGATCACTTTTTTTTTTTTTTTTTTTAGCAGCCTATTAGCGATAATTGTGAAAAAAAAAGTGGGTTGCGAGAATTAGAGAGAACTGCAACTCCGAAATGCCAGTGGTCGCTGGCAGTTTTAACTCACAATTTGGTGAAAAGTTGGTCAACTTGAAAGAAAATATGGGCTTATTCCACTGCACTTAAAACACAAAAGTATAATTTTAAGAACGATTTTCTTCTATATGTATATTGTATAGAAGCCTGAGTCTGTAAAACATGCATTTAACCAAATAACCAAGTAGGTTATAGTTGAGGAGGCGAGGTAAATGTTACTCTATGATATTATATAGTCAATAACGTATGTTTAGAAGTTATCTATACCTAGGCAGTCATATTTTCCTGTTATTATTGTGTATCAATCAGATAGAAAGCCTGGAAGTGCAATGAGTCGACGCGTGAAGTAGCAATGTTTTGATTCAATCGCCCCGCCACAATCTCCCCGCCCACCACTCCCCGCCGCGGCGTGTCGCCTCCACAAGTATAACCTACATTGTCGCAGCAACAAGCCGATTTCGGCATTCTTTATTCTTCGTTTTTCCAAGGCATTGCTTATTGTATTTTGACAAGCGTTTGCCAAACGCAGCAGTACTGTCTTAGAAAACAGTGTGAACATCACCCAAATTTTACATGCCACAATATACATGTAAAAATATATTAAGCTTTGCTACTCGAGGCGAGTAATTTGCATTAAATTGCTATTATAGAACGTTCCATCGTAATGAATGTCATCCATATAATTAGTAGAACAACAGAAGAACTATATTTTTTGGTATTCAGATGCGGTGCATCAATGTTTATCGCGAAATTAAATTTTTGAAAAATATTAGTCGCGGAGCCAAAACACAGTAGACCAACCTTTGAGTTAAAACTGCCAGCGACCACTGGCATTTCTCGAGTTTCAGTTCTCTCTAATTGTGGAAACCTTGATGTAGGGTGATGGGTAATGGGTGAGTGAATGGGTGGGGTGATGGGTAATGGGTGTGGGGTGATGGGTGAGTGAATGGTGGGGGGTGATGGGTTGGGGTTGATGGGTGATGGGTGAGGGAATAGGTGGGGGGTGATGGGTAATGGGTGAGTGAATGGGTGTGTGGATGGGTAATGGGTGAGTGAATGGGTAGGGGTGATGGTAATGGGTGAGTGATGGGGGGGGGTGAGGGGTAATGGGTGAGTGAATGGGTGGGGAAATACATCATTTCTACTCCTGATTTAAGGAAAGTTAAAAGGGTCTATCTGGGAGTCCGTTTTGGGGGGCCCGAAGGCCCCCCAAAAACAGGGGGTGGGCCAAACCACACCAAAAGCCCCCCGCAGGGGCTACCAAAAGTCCCCCCGGGGGGCGGGTTTGCGGCTATGGTAAAATAAGCGAAAGGGGTCTGTCTGTCTTCCCCTCTGTGTTTGTGGGGTGTGGTTTTTGGGGTGTGTCTGGGATAGGTTCCGCCCCCCGTGGGGCACATCTCATATGAAACATTTTTGGAACCGGGGGGACCTGGGGAAAGGTTTTAAACCCAATTATGAGATGATCCGACACTTTTTTTTTTTTTTTAGCCCTATTAGCGATAATTTTTGAAAAAAAAATGATTGCGAGAATTGAGGAAACCTTGATGAGGGGGATGGGGGAATGGTGATGAATGGGTGGGGTGGGGTAAAGGTTTGGGGTGATGGGTGAAAGGGTGGGTGTGATGGGTTGGGGGGGATGGTTGGGTGAGGGGAAAAGGGGGGTGATGGGTAAAACTTATTATAAATTTTAATAATTAAGCAAAGTGGTCCCGCTGTCTGTCTTTTGTCTTCTGTGTGTGTGTGTGTTGGTATAGTTCCGCCCCCCTGGGGTCCCCGGCCAAAATTCAAACCCCCTTTTTTATATTTTTTTTTTTTTTTCACCCAAAAAAAAATTTTTGGGAAAACCGGGGGGGGGGGGGGGGGGGGGGGGGGGGGGGGGGGGGGGGGGGGGGGGGGGAAAAGGGAAAGGGGGGGGGGGGGGGGGGGATGGCCCCTTTTATG
>JACEEZ010005589.1:0-17500 GCA_016584305.1 Chionoecetes opilio | reverse complement strand
GCCGTTAAGAACTTTTCCTACTCTCCTTATTAAATCCCTTTATCAACTTAAAAACTTCTATCAGATCGCCCCTTAATCGGCGTCTATCGAGTGAGTGTAACTTTAATAACTTCAATCTCTTCCAAAAAACTAAAGTACGGCATCCCTTGTATCATTTGAGGGTCATACTTCTCTGCACTGTTTCTAACAAGGCTATATCCATCCTGTAATTATGGGACCAAAACTGAACCGCATAGTCTAGGTGGAGGACTGACGAGAGCCAGATAAAGCTTTACAAATAACTTCCGCACTTCTACTTTTAACACTAATGGAATGAATTCCTACACTCTATTAGCTTATTTCTGCCTCAATATCATTGTTTCCTAGGTCGGAGGTCTGGTCACCTTGCTCACTCCCAAGATCTTTTTCACATTCTGATCTTTTCAAAGCGATACATTGCGTATGGTGTATCTATTACCCGGGGGTTTTCTTACCAACATTAATACGCTTGCACCTTATCAATATTAAAATTTCATCCTGCCATTGACCTGCCCACTCATTAAAGTTTATCTAAGTCTCCTGCATATGTTACATCAGGACTGTGATCAATAGTCTACTACCTTAGTTCATCAGCAAACTTGCTGATATCACTGCTAATCCCCCCTATCCAAGTCGTTGATGTAAATCAAAAATAGTAATGGACCCAAAACACAGACCTCTTGTGGAACTCCAATTGGCACCCGTCCCCATTCAGATTTAGAACATTAATGTTAACCCTTTGTGACCTCTTACTTAGCCAAGCTTGATCCATCGACGAAACCTTCCCATCTATTCCATGAGCCTTAACCTTATTTAAGCGTCTCTCGTGTGGTACTTTGTCAAATGCCTGCTAAAGTCCAGAATATATATCATAATCCTTTATCATTATCTGCCGTCTATAAACTTTCCTATAAAAACTCAATAAATTAGGTGAGGAAATTACCTACCCTTGGTGAATCCATGTTGTGAATTATTGATCCAACTATGTTTATCTAAGTGCCTCTAAATGTTTTTTTGCAAATAATAGATGCAATAATTTAACCTACACTGGACGTTAGATTGCGGGTCGATAAATTTGAACTTTAGTCCTCTGTCTCCCTTCTTACACATTTATGGGAAACAAACATGTCCTTTTGACTCCACAATAATGGCCACATCGCTATCTCAACCCGATTTTCTAAAAAATGTGCACTAAAGATCTCACTAACAAACCTCCTTGCATTCATTTATATACCCTGGGATACACCTCATCTGGTCTGCGATTTAAAATTCTTCCATGTATCTATACCCTCTTCCCACCGTTTCCCTAGTTTTCACATATCTTGAGTTTCTCCTCCATCGCTTCCGTCAAAATCTGTTCACTAGCAGGTATTACGTCGGTGTATCCTCCTCAGTAAAAAACGCTTAAGAAATAATCATTAGACTTTTACACATTCCTCATCCGTATTTAAGGACCTCACCTGTCCGGACCTTAAACGGCACGACTAATCCCTTTGTCTTGGTTTATATACCTGATAGAACCCCTTTGGGTCATTTTTCGCTGTCCTGCTATTTAATCTTCATAATTGTTCTTAGCTACTCGAGTTAATTTCTCACTGTCCTCGCCATCACGTTATCCTGTTTCTTTTACTCACCAATCCTGCCTTTAAACCTAATACATGTTTCTTTTTACTCCAATTTGTTTTTAAATTAGTGGTCATCCATTTTGGACACTCGTTCTAGATCTTATTTCACTATAAGGAATATTTTTTTTCTGTCCGTCAATTATATTAAGATTATATTAGATTAATGCAATGAGAAAGTAATTTTCATTGAATTAGGGTGCCCATTAGAGATTTTTAGTGAATATAAAGCAATATTTATAGATATGACCTGTTTAGTATCCTTAACACACTAACATTATTTGGTATATTAAAGTGATTCTTCTTAATTTTATGGCTCGATAACATACAAATTTTTTTATAGCAAAAGAAAAATATGGGGTGTGAAGGGGTTAATGGCAAAGAGTTATGAGTGGTCAGATCACCTTTCTCAGTCGTCACATGGTTGTGGTCTGACTTGGGGCCCCTAATAACATGATTCTTGAATATACAAATTACATACACATTATAACTCTAAAAGAAACAGAGACATGTATGTAAATTGTTGTCGTGCACTGCGTCTATAAAGGACAGATGGTAGGGCTCTCTAGTGTTACTTGATATATAAAGGAGAACGGTCAGGCAAGAAAGGGAAGAATGGATCAATAAAGTGGCAGCGTCTCCTCATAAACCCCTAAGCTCTTCTCGAAGTTTTTTTTTTTTTTTTTTACATTTGTGCCTATACGTCTGTAGGCAGTGGTTGACCCAGAGCTCGGATGGTCAGACTCTGGAGGTTCCCTTGAGGGGCTGTGAGGATGGCCTCGCCCGTGGGTGGCGCAGGAAGGATTAAAATGTTTGTGACCGGGAGAAGTGTTGTTCTTTCACTTGTTCTGGCTTTTTAGATGACATGAACCGTCAACATTCTGGACTGGACAATTTTGTACAATGCTGACCTAAGGCTCTCAATGTATGTTAGTATAAATGTACTAAGTAAGGCTTCATCACTAGGGTACAAGGAACAGATGATGTACATCTCTTGGACCTGAATTAAGTGCTGGACAGTCATCTATTATTCAGTCCACTTTCTTGAGAAAAACTACACCCTGTAATCAAGCACGTCAAGGAGGACAAAACAGATTCACCAGAGCCCACCCATGGACTTGTTGTTGTTCTAATACTAAGCAGACGTTGAACGACCCACCTAAGAGGTTTGATCCTCCTGATTAACCCTTGAGGCCCAGAAACTGTAAATTGACATTGTAATTTGGCTTACATTAGGACGAGTTTAATAAGTATAAAGCAAAATGTTTTATAGTAGGACTTGTTTAGTATCCTTGTCCACTAACAATTTGCATATTCAGTTACTTTTCGAAAATTTTATGACTAACAGGCTATTTGTTATAGCAAAAGAAAGATCTGCTGTGAAGGGGTTAATGTCACTATCAAGTCATTAGACGCGTCCAAATAATACGATTATTAACATCAATTTGCGCAAAGAGATTTCCTTTTCAATAAAGATAGAGAAACATCATTTGCATTTTTATTCTTGCGAACAAACCATACACAAATACCACACGCATGCATATATAGTGGATATAAAGATTAGATAGATAGGATAGCAGCTAGAATAAGCAAAAAGGTATACAAAGCAATACGGAAATATGAAAAAAATATGTCATTGATAAGAAAGTTAATACAGAACTACCAACAAAGTGTCTCATTTAGCCAGAGGTTACTTGGAATGTTAACAAAAATTACGCCACTCTGCAAACACCACAGAGAGCAATCAGAACCGGAAATTTGTTTGGTTCACATTCAGGTGCGACCGCAGTGGGCAAAGCAGGAATTCATGATTCTTTAGTAGTACACTATTCGTAAATGTATCGTATTGTGTCTAGAAAGAAACACACGCCCAGATAGGCAGTGGACACAGATAATCTCGACAAAGTGTACACCAAGTAACTCACTATGCTAAAACTTGTGCTCATCACACACTAAGCTCATCAAGAAAGTAGAATTTGCCAAACAAATAAACATAGAACAGAAAGTAAAGGTAAAGATGGGGCATTACGCTATGCTGCGCGTGGCCTCGTTTGCTCCATCTCCGTCCCATTAGCCGTTGAGCCTGTGGTGGGTGACAACCCATTACCCCGCGGACACCAGGCCTACTGTGACTCCGGCTACAACAGTTAACTGGCCCGGATCGAACCCAGGACTCAGATTCGTAGCCCAAGTCGGTTGCCACTACACCAAGGGAGGACGACAACACGAACATATCTTTTGTGTCCAGAAAACACATAATGGACAAGTTCTTTAAATCAATATAAGGCAAATAATTGTAGCTTTCTAATTTGTTTTAAGGCAAGAAGGGAAACTAACTAAAGCTTCCAGTGCAGGCATTATTTGTTTGGAAGCATTCAGTGAGCAGTGCGGCTCCAAGGGGTTTGTTAGAGGGATGGAAAACATAGCTTTTTGCGCTTGGGACCCCTCGTTGTGGCTCTAAATCATGTTCATGTGGATGTCATTGAAAATCAGTCGACACTGGATATCAATATTCCACAAACAAATATCGAAGGAGCTAAATTGGCGGATTCACCGCATGCATTGATGAGACGCTGGCATGCTGACAAGACCAGCAATGATGGCAGCTGGAGTAGCATCAACAGCAGCAACAACAAGGAATTATAGTGGACTCATCAGAGTCCTCAATATTGGTACATAAGGGACGTGGATCACTGTTGGCTGGCGACCGCTCGATACCCTGGCCATTATGATACACGCTCCTAAAATACCAGGAATATTCTATTAAGCTCTAAACCCGGACAGATTCGCTGTTCTGGGAGGTGCTGTGTGTGCAGCATGCGGACGCAGGCATATATAATATATATATATATATCTATATATATATATACTATGATATATATATATATATATATATATATATATATATATATATATACATATATATATATAATTAAATATCATATATATATATATATATAAATATATATATATATATATATAATATATATATATATAAATACAATATATAACATATAATATATAAATATATTATATATATATATTATATATATATATATATATACTAATATATATATATATAGTACATGCATACATATATAGTACATAGTACAGTAATATCCAATGCATTTACTAGCCTTGAGGTGGCAATCGCAGGGACAGGGAATGGCCCCAGTCGAAGCAATATGGTGGTTCTCATATAATGAATAGTTTACTATTGGAACTTGAAATACCCTGAATAGCATCATCAATAAGGAGGACTAAGGTTGGGAGGAGCTGGAGCGCTGACTGTATTAAAATGACAGAGGTCAGACTTGTCTTGTTAAAACCCACACGACGTTAAGGCTCACAAAGAATAGGTACCTGTACCCTCATAACTTGATATTCTTAACCTTGTGACACGTTTGTAAAATTAACATATTCAAACATAGACTAGAGTTGAAGGTTTCAATTCAGTTTTACATATGGCAAGATATAATGTGTCATTAGTATGCAGATCATAAAGGTGAGAGAGAGAGAGAGAGAGGGAGAGAGAAGAGAGAGAGAGAGAGAGAGACGAGAGAGAGAGAAGAGAGAGAGAGAGAGAGAGAGAGGAGAGAGAAGAGAGAGAGAGAGAGGAGAGAGAGAGAGAGAAGAGACTGGAAGCGTGAGAGAGAGAGGAGAGAGAGAGAAGGGGGGAAAGAGAGAAAGAGAGGGGGGGCAAGAAAGAGAGGAAGGGGGTAAGTGATCGTGATGCATTCGACGCAGGCTGAGTTGCTGGACCATAATTTTCAGGCAAATAGTCTGGCAGACTTGTTAAATTCATGATTGATGCCTGAGAAACACTGTCATCCTAATCAATGGTATTGTCCTTTAAGGTAATTCGTCGCCAGCCTGAAGACTTACGAGTATTGCGTAAAGCGGGGAGGATAAGTTATGATTGTAGCACCATCTAACTACCTTTAACCCTTCACGCCCAGAGCTCATTTGTATAAAAAATCGTATGTTGTTGAGCCTGAACACTTACGAAAAGAACTGAATATACCTGAATTAGTTAGCAGACAAGGATACTAAACAGGTCATATCTATAAAAATATTGCCTAATATTAAACTAAAAATCCGTCTTCTAATTGTATACCTAAATTACCATGAAAATTACGATTCTGGGTCTCAAGGGGTTAAGTACTTTGAATCACTAAACAAAAACGTGTAAAGTTCATGAGGAAAAATCCAGATACCGGTCACTCTTTTGTATCAAAACAATCGTTTCAGTTTCACTCCCCGAAAACACGCGATATTAAACAAAATGAATAAATCATAAATGGTTAAATTGAGTAAGATAACATAACGTAAACAGAAAATATATTTCAAAGACGATGACCCTGCAGGGCCGCTACTTTAGTTAAATGATAAGTAAATAATTTATCAATCTTAAAGTAATTGAATGGAAGTCTACTGGGCTTAAAATCTTCCTGGCACGAGGACCAGATGTCTTCCTTCCTGCAGGCCGTTGACTTCGTATAAACTCTACGGACGTTTCTGAGGCTTGGTAGCCTGGAGGCACGTCCGCCAGCCCACATGTGAAAGGCAACCCACTGTTATGGCGTCTGTTTTGTTGAATGGAAAATGAATATAAAGAAAGAATGAGGAAACTAGAGGGGAAGTTGGAGCGAAGAAACAAGAGAAAAGAATCAGGATATAATGGAAACTAGAAGGACATGGGAGCCATAGAATAGTGAAAACTGTTAAAGTCTAAAGGGGAAATGATACTGTAGAATTACGGACAAGCTGTTAAATTGGTAAAGAAACTTAAACTTCAGTTTGGTTTCTCAATTGAAAAAATACTATGAAAGTGTTTTAATCAAAATTAAAATAAATAACCGAGAAAAAGGAGAAGCATGAGTCAGCTATCAGACAGACAGACAGACAGACCTACAATAAACGTGGGAATAAAATTAAAGGTTAACCTCTTCACGCCCAGATATTTCCTTTACTATAAAAAAAAATTGGAATGTGTGCAGCATAAAAAAATTTTTTTTACGAGTCACTAAAATTCCACAAAATAGGTAGTGGACAAGGATACTAAAAAGGTCATACCTAATAAAAATTGACTTCTAGTCACTAAAATTCGGGTTAATGGCACCCAAAATTACAATGGAAAATTACGTTCTGGTCTCAATGGGGTTAAATTTCAAACCAAATGACGTTGATGATATTCTTTTGCGAGACTGACTTGATCAATCAAGAGTAGAAGAAGTAGTCCATGGCAGTGACAGGCAAAATCACTGATAATGGATTGCAACTCATATTCTTTAATACTTCATCGTAAACATTTTTTTAATCGTGAATTTTTCTAGGTTGTTATTCATCTACATATTCATCAAACATTCATGTATCGTTTTATTTTGTTAAGTCATTCAACTAGAGCTTTTTTTTGTTATTATTTACAATTGTGTATTTACTATATGCTTTTTTTTTTCTTTTACAGAGGCTCGTCGTGTTAGTAGGACTCTTCTGACTCCCTCGCTCAGAGGAAGCCCGACTGTATTCACTTTATCAGCATAAGGTAAGAGTGCTTGTAGCAAAACCAGGAATTCCAAATGTTTCCGACACTTTACGTTCAATGATAAGATCGCTTTTGTAATGTTCTTTTGTATTGTATCAAGCTGGAAAAGCGTAGATTCAAAAAAGAAATAGGGAAAAAACTGGTTCTCAAATAGGGTGGTCAACTTATTGGAATGGGACCGCAGTAGACAGGTAGTTAGTGCGGAGTCATTAGAGAGCCTTTAAAGGGAGGCTAGATTAAAATTCATGGATGGGATGAAAGGTAGATGTAGGTAGTGTTAGGTAAAGGAAATACCTCGTGTAGGTCTCACGGCTTCTTGTAGCTCCTATTTCTGATGTTCTATATGTTCGTGTGTGTCCTCTCCTTAACCTCTTCTATGTGGTCCTCCCACCCTGCCAGTCCACCCCTTGCTGTGCTGAGAGGAGCATCTTTACCACTCATGTATGCTGACCAATTCCATGTAGTAGAGTAATTTTCAGTGTTAATCTGATGAAAAGACAAATCTATGAAGTCATAACCCAGTACAGTCCATAAGCCCAGCTAATAATCAGGATTGTTTGGCTGATCCTGTAGGATTCCGCGTTAGATCTTCGAGAGTAGCATACTATCACAACTGGGAACACGGAAAAATCCAAAACTCTCATCTTCTTCAACAGTGCTCAAATTCATCAAAATTTGTGGAGGCTGTAATTAACCCCTTGAGGACCCAGAAAACGTAATGTTCCTTGTAATTTAGCCACCATTAGGACAATTTTTAGTGAATATAAGTAATATTTTATATAGATATGGACCTGTTTTAGTACCTTGTCGACTACCGTAGATAAACAGTGAAGTCGCCACCTGCAGTGAAGTGCCAGGCGCCAAAGATTAGAATTATAGAATCACTACTGATTTGTAGTGTCACTGAAAGATGTTACACAAGGAGTTTATATCATGACTGTATAATCTACCCTGTTTCAGCGTTGTTTTATGCTTGTATCTGCAAATATAACTGTTGGCATTTTGCTTTCACCGTTTTTCTTTCGCACGACGACAGGACAAGCAGCTGATCACCTTTCGGGCCGGCAGGACACAAAACATTGACAGATCTTTCAACTGGAATAGAATTTGTTTTCACGTTGGCAGAGAATTTTTATTATGCCAAGCATTTCTGCAGCTATATATATGAGACTTTTTTTAATTTACTCTAATTCCCTGACTGCTCCAGGTGGCGACTCAACTGTTGGTTAAATACTAGCTGGCGACTTACTGTAGTAGGTATAGTGAGGTCGCCACTCGTTTTATTTTTGTCATTTGTTCTTTATAGCCCCTAATATGACACAGATGAAGACACAAATGACACAGGGACTTTCAGATAGACCCTTCTAACTTTCCTGAAATCATGGATGTACAAAGTAAGTATTAAACGCACACACGTCTGTAAAAACAAAGAAACGTAGAACTGCGACTCACTGTATCTACGGTAGCTAATTAGGTATATTCAGTTACTTTTCGGAATTTTATGGTTAACAACAGACAATTGTTTTATAGCAACGGAAAGATTGGGTGTGAAGGGTTAAAAATACACAACTGTGATGACTATCTTCGGTCCTCAAAGGCATGGTCATCATACCTGCTCTCGAAAGTGTTCCAACCATCTCATTGGTTATCCTTACCGCCCTCTACTGTGTCCCTTCATTTCATAGCCGCCGTGATGCACGTCTGAGCACAGCAAAGCCTAAAACTGCTATTCCTCATGTGATTAGTTTTTTTGTTTATCTTTATTTATATAAGTTTAAGTAAAAGTTTATAAAGTATTAATTGCAACCATCCAATTTGCAGTATCCTTAGTATTTACCGAGAATCTCATTCCCTTCCCTTTCATAAGTTTATCGCGTATTTCTCTTTACAATGGGAGAAGTAAAAGAGTACATTGAACAACAATTGGAAGTGAATTTGTGACGTGAGAGTCTGAATACCCCCCCCCCCCCCGATAGTCAGTACTTTGCTCAGGAGCAGTGTTGAGCTTTTTTTTAACCTACTGTAATGGTCTTGGTAACATCATGAAACATAAGTACTTGATGGCAAGCGAATTGTTGGAATTGTTAGCGAAGAAAGTTACAAAATAGGTGGTTCTTTACGATGTGTACATTCCTTAAGAGTATGTGTTGGATGAAAAGTACCGAGCCACCTTATTTGTATACCTCACGATTTTCTCTCTCTTCGGAACGGACACCAACAAGGTCCTCTGATGACGAAACAAATGGTTACGTTAAACTATAAGAGATAAATTAGTGCTCCTTTAATCGCCTGTAATACGAAACAGACTCAATTAATATATTCTTTTGTTGGAATTCTAGTGGCATAAAATAATTTATATCTTGAGAGAGATGTATTTAGCGTTGATTGAAGGCATGACAAAGATGGCCACGAATGTGAATCCCTGACCTGCTAGTGTGACATTCACCCACGGCTTTGGATCATTTGCGTTAGGACCGTGGCCCTCAGGTATATCTCGGGAGCCACGGCTGACACGCGATCTCCAGCTGTTGCCGCGCGGAGAGAGCTTAGAGCTCACAGAGACCGATCTTTGGGTGAAGGTGGAAACTTGTTACACACGGGACACCACACCCTATCCCGCGCCGCGCGCGCGCGCGTGCAAAAGTATGCTCTTTTCCCATCGGCACTCCTTGCGTTATCATAGGCACGAAGCATTTTTATCTAAGCATTTTATGTACAGAGGTATACGTAATATGCTTTACTTCATCTATCACTTAAATATTCTGCATGAGATTGTAGATCTTTCTGTCTTTTGGAGTGAACAGAATGAAAGTGTTTTATAGAGCGTTAAGGAATTTAGAAAGTTAGGGTTTGTGCTGCAATTTTACCATCAGGACTGCGGTTCGACGCTGCTCGGATCTCTTCCCATTTACCTCCTTCTCTGCCCCCTCCCCTTCCCTCCCATCATCATCCTTTCTCCTCGCTTTCCCTAAAGCCTATCACGTATACTTGGGCGCGTGAAAAAAAAAAAAAACTGGTATTTTCCCTTCCACGAATCTGCTCGCTCCTTGCTCGCAACACTTGCCTCACAGTCACTCACTCATTCTCTTTGACCTCTTCATTTCTCCTCCTTACCATACCCCCTCACGCAGCTCTTTCGCAATTATATCTAGATGCTGTGTGCTTTGCAGTCATCATGGCGCAGACATTATCTTTATAGAAAGTCTATGAGCTAGTGCCAAGTTTTGGTGAACTTGAAGCGAGCTTCATGAAATTTGAGGCCCGAAAAGCCAAACCATCAGAATATGAGCATTGCACTTTCATTGGATATGAAGAGCTTGATGTTCGTAATTTTTATATATAAAATTCTTCCTCGAAAACAAACAGCACAGTTTATTTCCTCCCCCCACCCCTGCCTATTGTCCTTGATGAGCACAAGCAGCGACGCGGTGAAACTGGGCCACCTCGCAAAACACCATGCACACACACACACCACACACACACACACGAGGAGGCGGTGCGAGAGCGGTTACGCGCCTACAAGTGGCGATATCGGTATACTAAAATAACAAATAAAGAAATCTCAACTGCCTGATAGGATCAGGCAGTCCGACCCTGAACAACTTAGTTAGTTAAGCATAAAGAGCCACAAATGAAATTTAATACCGATAAAATGTAAGTTTTGCTTTATAGAAAGTTACAATGATCGAAACTAAAATACTCAAGTAATGATGTCAAACTTGCCAAAAGTTTACAGAAGAGAATAGATTTGGGGATAATTGTAAGTAATGACCTAAAGCCCGGTAAACATTGTTCAGAAGTTGCTAAGGGGGCTGGAAATGAATGTTATATTGTAGATAAAGTAATGCTTGTTATTGAAAGCTGTACGTAAGTAACAAATCTACATACAAGGAAATGAGCGTCGGACTATAACATGCAAAAGTAACACCACAAGTAATTTACTAAATTGATGGATAACACATAGGTTCCGACAAGGACTTCTTTCAGAAAGATCTCCATTCCTTGTCCAGGCTCATGAAGTTGCCTACTAAAGGCCTTCGCGTCACTCTTTTTTATTTTTTTGATTTACAACGTCGGTAAGATCCTTTTCAGAGGGAACGGACTCGTAGGTGACACCCACGCGCTTACCATCTGTCCCTGTCCATCCTCCTCTGATATTCATAGTGGCGTATCACGGCTGTACCAACTATTCACTCTTAGAACGATATATGTCGTAATATGATTAAATATAATAAAACATAAAAGAAAATGAGTAGGATTGTAGTTTTTTTTCTATGTTATGTTTATCATGTGCCTAGAGCGCCTGTAGGCAGGGGACTTCTAAGGGCTGGGATGGTAGGCTCTGGAGGTTCACCTTGAGGGCTGTGAGGTTGGCCCCTCGCCCGTGGTGGCGCAGGAAGGATTATTATAGTGACGCTTAGTGATTAAGAGGTCCATGCCGCCCCCCTCGTGTCTCCGATGCACTCGCAATCGAAGGTAGTAATAGGCAACTGGCCTTGTTGGGGTCTTAGACCACCCGACGGCGCAGAAAAGATTTGATTCTCACCGGGGAGCGAACTCGGGTCACCGAGAACGCCACTCGGAGACGCTAACCACTCAGTTACCGCCTCCCATTTGAACAAATTATGTGTGCGCCGCACACACACACACACACCACCACACACACACACCACACACACACACCACACACACACACACACACACATAAATCTTAGTGGTAAAATCCTTGCCTGCACTCAGGTAGGACCAGGATCGCTCCCATGCTCCAAGCCCTGAGCCTGCTAATGTTTTTTCAGTTGACGACTGTGAACAGCTATTGTTCCCTTGAGCAAAGGGGCTACGAGCTAGTTCTAAACTCCTTCCAATTATGAATAACCAGCTATCACCAGTATAGCATGTGATCAAGACCGTGGAAAATCAATGGATAAAATGACACAAACAACACACACACACCCACACACAAACACACACACACACACACCAACATATATTATATACACACACACACACGCCAACTTTAATATAGGATGTCTGTGTGTGTTTAATGTGCATGTTATGTATAATAAATTGTTTTGGTATGTATTTTGTATGTAAATATAGATAGCTATTATGCAAAACTTATTGCTTAACTAGTTTTTATTATTATAATTATAGTCGTGTTTTTGCTTGATATATATGAATCAAAGGAGTTTTAATCTTCACCCATTCAAAGAGCTCTGTCTTGTTATATTTCTTATATTTTGCTTATCAAAAGGTTTACGTTACCCTTTAGACAATTAAGTACTCCTCAGATATATGTAAGCCTTGCAGTAAGATCAGCAGAATAATTCACGAGTTAATCGTTTTTAGTTAGATAGGCATTAAATAACATCAAAAATCTCCTATGCAATATCAATTCATATAGAAAAAACAGAAAAATCTACAGATCCTTATAGTTTCAGTATACTGTAAGAGTATATTGCGCCCAGATTGAAAGACTATGTTTGCAAATAGGACTTTTTTTCCGACCAAAAAGTTAATTATCATACGTCATTTTCTTTGCATAAGAGAAATGATTCGCACCTATTGTTGCTATATGAATATAATGGTAAATGTTGACTAGGAGTACTCCAATATGTTACAGCAAATGTGAGAACAGTTAGCATACCTTTCTTGGAGGTTCATGGCCGAGTTGTGGCGTCCGGGAGGATGGTGGTGGGGCGTGAGGGGGCAGAGTGGGTAGTGCATAACACGAGCCCCCACCATGCCACCACCACCAGCACTGTTCGGACCTCAAAGCTGTTGCCTCCTCCAGCTGCCTTCGGAACCAGATGTTGTCCAATCAACTTACTATTTTGGCGCCTTAATCGTCTCTGAGTGATGAAGGTAGAATCTATCGCTCTCGTGTTGGACATTGAAGGTTTGTTGTTGGGCTTATTGATACTTTTGTCATGTCATAACAATAACCATATCTAAAAGGATGCGTGGATGATGTGGCTGCGGGTCCGCCATCCACGCGCAACACTGAACAATGCTTTCGGCAGGAATTACTCTGCCGGCAAAAAAACAACACTTCCTGGACCCCTTGCCGCAGCGCGAGCCCCGGTGAGACATGTAGCCTCCACGAGCTGTCTTTTTCATCGGGTCACTATAACGCTGAAGATGTACTTTTAACCTTTCTCTCAAACACCTGCGAAAAAGTTGCACAAGCACCACGCCATTCCACCCCACACACACCCTTGTTCCGCGAAGGGATGCCGCGCCCATCTTTTCTGCGTCATCTGGAGGAGGTAGGGAGTTGTCGGGCTTCAATCTTGGGTGAACGAGGCAGCCGTGGCTTAGTCCTACAGCCGGTCCCCACCGCCTTTCTGCCATCCCGCTCAGGAGCAGGCCACAGGCGGCTCCGTCGTTGCACCCTGCAGAGAAGAGTGTTTAAAGAAATTGTTATCATTAATATTTCAAATCAAGGTGACTAGCATGTGTACAGTCATCTCAAAATATTCTTTGATTTGAAAAATTAGGAAACTCGATTTAGCTACATGTATCATGATGCACTTATTTATTTATTTTTCCATTATAAGGGACTGCCCAAGGAAAAAAAAAAAACGCTATAGCAGACCCTATAAAGCAGTAAAGCTACGAAAAGGGAGTGGGTCAGTTTAGTTTGGGAAGTGTCTTGATACTCCTCACTTGAAATAATCTACGTCGTAGGAAGTTGGAAAAAAACAGGAAGATAGTTTCAGAGTTATCATCACACATACACCAGTCTGATTGGAAGTATTTCCGCCTGCTGTTCGGCAGGTTGCGAGTTCAAGGTTCCCTTGTGCTGGATTCCGCTGACTTCATAGGTAGTTACTGTTCCCCCTTGACCAAAGGTATATATGGGGGTGGGGTGTGGTGTTTGAGGTCTCAGCCTTACCCAAAGATCAGTCCTGAGTTCTTAAGATCTTTCCGGGAGGTTAATAGGATAGCGATCGCGAATCCGGCTCGCGTGATCAAGACCGTAGGTGCATCATACACACACACACACACACACACACACACACACACACACACAACCTGTGTCCTGTGTGGTCTGATGGAAGCATATCCGCCTTCTCTTCAGCATGTCGTGAGTTCAAGCCCGCTCAGGTGGATTTTGGTGACAGCATGCATAGGTTGTTACTTTCCCTCTTGAAAACTGGGATGGGGTTTATGTAGGGTGTGAGAACTTGGCCTTACCCAAAGACTACTGTTGTGTATACAGTAGTCTTGGCCTTAACCCATAGATCGGTCACTATGAGCTTCAACCTCTTTCCGGGAGGATAACAGCCAGACGGTCCGAGTCCAGCGTACATGATCAAGACCGTGGGTGAATTACAGTATTTATATTACGCAACACACACACACAACACACACACACACACACACCCACACACAGTCTACACAGTCATCAAAAAGTCAAGAAAGACGCACAGCGACTAGATCACACAAATGCCTTTATGCACATTTGTATTGACATAGATCGATTATTCTAAGTTTCCACACATGAGCAACAGTACTCAAATATGTATGTCATACTGTATTAGTTATCAGGCTTACAAAAGTTGCAAAAAGCATCATAAGAAATAAGTTATCTTGTAGAATATATTTGCTTGGTGTTTGTTACTGTCCGTATCTGCTGCATTCCTGGAATTTACTGTGTTTATGAGTGTTCACGAAAAACTGTCTCAAGGTGTGTTTGGAGACTTCCTACTGGTGGGCTGCCACGACTGATGATAAAGTGTCCACCATGGTAGGTCGCGAGAAACCTTGTCCTTTCCACAAGTTTCCTCGAACGCTTGGATGGTGCACCGTAAGCCTTACACAAACACTCCGCTGAACATTTTCTCTATATGAGAGTAATTATAATTCATCATGCATATCCTCTAAGGCCTTATCATATCAATCAACTAATCCGCGAAATATACCGTTACGTTTATCATTACACTTTTTACACCGCGAGTGCAAGTCTTCTTTCGACGGCCTCAGATGCACACTAAGCACTGCACGCTGCCTGAAAGGTGGCTGGCGCGTTGCACACTCCTCCAGTGTTCGCGGCCTACTGACAACGCCTGCGCTACTCACCGTCACCCACCCACCTGCCGCACTGCATTACCCAACCTCAGATACAAGTTACTAGCAGGAGAGGAGCCGTGGTGCACTCCGCCCTCCGTCGCCCACTTTTGTGATGCGGCGTCATCACTATCACAGGTTCTGACACATACCTGATCCCGGGTAAGGCGGCTCTGCATAACTTTGACCTGCTTTACACTGAGCAAAAGTATGTAAAGGGTAGTGCTCACCAGTAATTCAACATGATCATTGATGTTTCCTGGTACTTGTATCTGAGAGAAAAATGCATATATTTGTGTGTTTGTGTATTCACCCACAGTCTTGTTCACGTGAGCTGGACTCGTGATCGCCAGTTTTACCCTCCCGGGAAGAGCTTAGAGTTCGTATTAATCGATCATTGGGTAATACTGGGATTCTCGCACATCACATAACACCCTATCCGTTTTGCTCAAGGTGAACAGTAACCATCCACATTTGTCTGTGAAAAATCCCCGGGAGCAAGCGGGGATCGAACGCCCGACCACAGAGTGACCTGACTGGTGCTCTGATTCACGTGACCACGCAGGCGGTGTGTGTGTCTGTGTGTGTTTGTGGTGTGTGTGTGTGTGTGTATGTTGGGTGTGGGTGGGTGTGGGTTGTGTGTGTGTGTGGGTGTGTGTGTGTGTGTGTGTGTGTGCATGATGATGATAACGATAATAGTAATCGGTTTATTAAAGATGAATGCAGGAACTAGGCTCCAAATGTACGTAAGAATATTGGGAAGTTAACACTCATATAAGATAAAAGTAGTATAAATAGATTAATGAAAGTCGACAAGTAATTAGTATCAAGATAGTTTTCATTACTGTAGGATGTTACAGAAGTATCAGACCAGTATTTGATGGAAGTCGCGTTGGTGAGTGTACCGGATAGGCCCTAGAGACTTGGGTACTACTGACAAAAATGGGCTGCGTTCGAAGCGGGGAGCTGCTCAAGGCGGAGACAAGACCCATATATCTAAATATATGTATAGATTGAATTTAACCCCTTCACGCCCAGATCTTTCCTTTGCTATAAAAAAATATATGTTGTCGAGCCATAAAATTACAAAAAATCACTGAATATACCAAATTAGTTAGTGGCCAATGATACTAAACAGGTCATATCCATAAAATATTGCTTATATTCATTAAAAATCATCTAATGGTACCCAAATTACAATGAAAATTACGTTCTGGGCCTCAAGGGGTTAAATATATAGATCTTGGGCAGAGCAAGGTCCCCCATATCGGTCAAGATGTCGAGAGTCCTGTGGCCAGGCGTTAAGAAATCGATCACGTGGTTGAGGCGCAGGTGGTCTTAGAAGCTCTTGACATGGATGTTATTTAATCCACACATATAAGTATATATTTTTTTTTTGGGGGGGGGGGGAAGTATTTTGTTATCATCTCGTCAGAAGTGTGGACAAGATGTTGGCGACGCCTTTCCTTGACTGGACTAGGAACGGGTTGGGTAGTACAACACACTATAGGCTACTGTAGATCAGTCATATTCATTGCGCAGCTTAGAGAGCAGCAGGTGGCTTGCGATCAGCCAGACCACTCTATTTGTGGCTCTCAGAAGAAAAACAAAATAGATACTGATGATAGTAACAGTCTATATTAGTAACATACCCATTCATTTCATACGACTAGATTTATACTTTTCAAAAATTCCAATATGGTCCAAAAATACCTGCCTGGACATCACAGACGCGTACCGGGTCGCATATTTCCCATGCGTTCGCCCATTTCGGCAGCTGGCTGCCCTCTACGCATGGCTGTAGCTCCGAAACTAACCACAGGATTTTCTTGAAAATAACCTCATTGTGATTCCCACACAAAGTTACGAAAAATTTAGTGAACTTAAACCTAACCTAACCTAACCTAACGTTTTTCTAACCTAACCTAACCTAGCGGTCTGCCGAAAAGGGCGAGCGCCTGGAGAATATGCTACCGGGTCGCATATTCCCGTCTTCTGGAAGAGTATGTGTTTACTCTTGAACACACCTCTTGAACAAATAAAGATTTAGGATTCGTCCTAGGATTCGTCCTAACCCTGCGTCCTAAGGTTCGAGGAAAGTCTAAGACGCGTCCTAGGACGGCGGCTTAGGACGAAGCGCTGAGCGCTACATTTAGCAAGAGTCCAATTTGGATTTCATGAAATATCACTACTAAGAGTCATCAGAAAGGTATAAAATATCAGAAAAAACAGAAATTTTAAT
>JACEEZ010005588.1:552500-562500 GCA_016584305.1 Chionoecetes opilio | reverse complement strand
CCACACACACACTCTTACACACACACACACACATACGGGTACTCCGTAGTGTAGTGGTAGCACGCTCGGTTCACCACCGACAAGTCCCAGGTTCGATCTCCAGGCGGAGCGGAGATAGATGGGCTGTTTCCTTAAAGCCCGAGCCCCTGTCCACCCATCAGTGAATGGGTACCGGGTGTTAGCCGGGGGTTTGTGACCCGCCTCCGGGTCCCGGAGATGGTGGTTTCGGCCAATACTAAGAACTAAGGATGAATGATAAAATGTAGATTTGGAGACGGGGCCATACGAGTGTAGTTCAGGCCCTGTAAAATACAACTAGATGAATACAACTAGATGAATACAGCTAAATGAATACATACACACGCAAACTACACACACACACACACACACACACACACACACACACACACACACACACACACACACACACACACACACACACACACACACACACACGCACACACACCTACCCCACACCCTGAGTTCTCGCTATATCAACCTCCTCCCTACCCTACCGTGCAGCCCACTGTCCCCTCCCAACACACTGGCAACATACCGCCCCCATATTCCCCCCTTTAACCATTACCTTCCCCACTCAACCTACTTTTAGACCATCCACTCATACATTTACCTCGCTCTCTGACTCTACCTTTCTTCCAACCAGAGAAAAAGTAACAGAAGAAAAAAATAGAGCCATCCGAAATATGTTTGTAAAAATACCACTCGAACATTTAAAAACTTTTTTCGCTTAATTTTTTTTATCTCTCGTTTTATATTTAAGAACACGATGCAAGGTAAACAGGAAGAGAAATGTTTCATAGTTGAATAGCCTTCTTTTGTTTATGTGTAATGGATGTTTGGTGTATATGTATTGCCATATAGTACAACATTGTGGCCCAGTGTTCCTCACTTGTTATTTGGTCCTAAACCCTGAGCTCCGAAGCCGCACTGACCTTAACTTGCTAGGAGTGAGTATAGGGTTGCTGTGGAATGAAGGAGAAGAGGAGGTGGAGGCAGGAAGGAGTAGGAAGAAAGGAGGAGGAAGAGGAGAACTGTGTATGGTGAGATGGAGAGTGCGCTGTGCATAGTAAACAGACAAAAGACGACAAGTAAAGCATATTTGACGGTGGAGGGGGGGGTCTCTCTCTCTCTCTCTCTCTCTCTCTCTCTCTCTCTCTCTCTCTCTCTCTCTCTCTCTCTCTCTCTCTCTCTCTCTCTCTCTCTCTCTCTCTCTCTCTCTCTCTCTCTCTCTCTCCCCCCCCCCCACCGCATGATTGAGAATGATATTTAATTTAGTAAACGTAATATACCAACCACGAACCTCTGACCGTGCAGACATAATAAGCTTACTCGCCACTCCTCTTACTTTTCAAACTTATATCCTCGCTTATGTAAAGGTAATCACAGTTAATCGTAGAGTCTTCATGCCTCGACCCTTCACTTCATGCACATATTAACTCTTATTTAATTGATTTGCGTGTTGTGGTAGTAATTTGATGTGTGTGGTTAGTTATTGTTTAGGTAATGGATAGTGATGTTGTAATATTATACGGTGATGAATGATGATAATAGTAATGATGTTTGGTGTGTACCGGGTTTAGGCGTGGGCCATCGAGATGTCATCTCGGTGGCCACGGTTTAGGTCTCCTTGATTATCCCCCTATTAAAATAGGCGTGTATTGATATTGACCGTGACCTATATAAGGGAATATTATTAAATTATGTTAGTTTTGTGTGTGTGTGTGTGTGTTTGTATGTGTGTGTGTGTGTGTGTGTGTGTGTGTGTGTGTGTGTGTGTGTGTGTGTGTGTGTGTGTGTGTGTGTGTGTGTGTGTGTGTGTGTGTGTGTGTGTGTGTGTGTGTGTGTGTGTCTGTGTGCGTGTGTGTGTTGCAAAATATGGAAGTGGAAATGAATAGACAGTACAATGAGTTTAAAGAACAGCAGGACTCTATCCTCAGTAACAGAGGTGTGTGTGTGTGTGTGTGTGTGTGTGTGTGTGTGTGGTGTGTGTGTGTGTGTGTCTGTAATGTGTATGTATGTGTGTGTGTGTGTGTGTGTGTGTGTGTGTGTGTGTGTGTGTGTGTGTGTGTGTGTGTGTGTGTGTGTGTGTGTGTGTGTGTGTGTCTGTGTGTGTGTGTGTGTGTGTGTGTGTTATTCACCCATTGTGTTCTCCACGCGAGTCGGACTCGCAATCGGCCGTTTCACTTTTTTCTTTAGGTAATGCTGGGACCTCACATACCCCCTCCATCCATCCCCTTACTCAAAGGGGACAGTAACCGTCCGAATTTCTCAGTGGAAATATCTCTGGGAACAAGCGGGGCCAGGGGTCGAACGATGGACCACAGAATGGCGCGTGACGCTCTAACCCACCAAGCCGTTCAGTTGGTATAGCCTCATGTGTGTGTATGTGTTAGTGTGTGCGTGTGTGTGTGTGTGTGTGTTTTTATGTGTGCGTGTGTAGGTATTTGTCCGTGTAGGTGTGTGTATGTGTATGTGTGTGTGTATGTGCGCGTGTGTGTGTGTGTTTGTAGGTGTGTAGGTGTGTGTGTGTAGGTGTGTGTGTGTAGTGTGTGTGTGTGTGTGTTTTGTGTGTGTGTGTGTGTGTGTGTGTGTGTGTGTGTGTGTGTGTGTGTGTGTGTGTGTGTGTGTGTGTGTGTGTGTGTGTGTTTACATCGCAAAGGACCGGCAAAAAACAAAATAAAATACGTAATAAGCAGCCCGCAACTGCCAGTCCTAATAAAGATGACATAATATATTGTAGAAAGGGGGGTAGGTGGGTCAATCTAGTTCGGGAGGTGTCTTGACACTCCTCTCATGATTAAATTTAGTCGTATGAAAATTAACAAATGTAAGCAGGAAGAGATTTACAGAGTCAACAGTGAAAGGCATGAAATAGTGAAGATAACTGGTTAAGGATAGGGATGAGAATGAGTAGAAGTATTGTTCAGGAAGCCGCGGGAGCGGGGGAGGCATGCATTTATTAGGTTCAGAAGTGCAGTGTGCAGGAAAATAGCGATAGCAGATAGCAAGCGAAGCAACAATTTGGCGATGATTTAAAGATTGAAGACAGTCAGTTAGAGGAAGGGACCTGATAAAACAAAACATCTTTTGACTCCATTATGTTTAGGAGAGTAGTATGAGTGGAATCCCCCCCCCCCCCCCAAACATGAGAGACGTATTCCATACAAGGGTGGGTAAAGCCCCATTACAGAGCAGGCAGCTAGGAGGTCGAAAAAAGTGGACGCAGACGTGTTATGACACGTAACTTCTTGGAATTTTATTTAGCAAATATGAGATGTAGAATTTACAGTTCAGGTTTTTAGTAATGGATAGTCCAAGAATGATCATTATAGAAGAGGGAGACATTCGAGTGTCATTGAAAAAGAAAGGATACTTCTTTGGAAGCTTATGTCGAGTAGATAAGTGACGAAATTGCGGTTTTGAGGCATTAAACAAAGCTAGGTTTGCATTGCCCCATTCATAAATTATAGAAAGATCAGAAGATAGGCACTCTGTGGCATCTCTTCGTAAATCACTTGATTTCTATAGAGTTGGATGTCTAGTGAAGAACTTTTAAGTATATAAGGTAGAGTCATCAGCGTAGAAGTGGATAGTACTTTGAATTAGATATAGAAGATCATTTATGAGTAATATAAAGCAAGTGGTAATAGGACAAAGTCCTGAGGAACACCACTAAGAACAGACCTAAGGATAATAAGAATGACCGTTTATAGTAGTTGCAATGGAACGGTTTGAAAAGGAACTTGAGATGAAGATGCAGATAGAAGGGTATAATCCGAAAGAGGTTAGTTTGGACAGTTAAGATTTGTGCCACACTCAATTAAAAACTTCTGATATGTCAAGAGGAACATCAATATTTCCACCTAACCCTCTATAAGAGGATGACCATGATTCATTTAGGGAAACTAGACGATTGCCAATAGATCACTTTTACGGAAACCGTATTGACGATCAGATAGAAGATTGTGAGCAGATAGATGTTTAAGAATATATGTATAAGTATAGATTCTAAGGCTTTAGAAAGGCTGGAAGTCAAAGCCTTGGGACTGTAGTTTGAAGGATTAGAACGGTCAAACTTCTTAGGAACAGGTTGAGGGTGAGCAAACTTCCAGCAAAAATTTAAGGTGGAAATGAATAGACAGTACAATGAGTTTAAAGAACAGCAGGACTCTATCCTCAATAACGGTAGGACAGTATCCTCTGTTAGGACCGTAAACCTTCCGATGATCAAGGCCAGAGAGGACATAGGAAACATCTTTACCAAAAATCTTGATATCAGGTAAAATATAGTCAGACAGTGGAGGAGAAAAAAAGCCCTTCATCAACAAGAGTGGAATGTTAAACACAGGTTTGAACAAAGAGTTCAACTTTTTAAATAGACGAGACAGCTGTAGACCCATCTGATTGAAGATTGGATGGATAACTGACGAAGATAAATTGTTTGAGATGTTTTTGGCTATGGGCCAGAAGTCACGCGGGGAGATTGATGTACAAAGCTTTTGATATTTTCTACTGATGATGAAGTTTTTGGTAAGATGAAAAAATGAAATACTTTTGGCATGATTACAGACATGAATATAAAGAGCATGAGTTTCAGGAAATGAATTGTTACGGTATCGTCTAGAAGCCGCCTCCTTATTTTGGATAGCACGAGAACAAGCTAAGTTAAACAAGGTTTATAGGCTTTAGGATTAGAAAAAGTGTGTGGAATGTATGTCTCCATGCCAGACCAGACAATGACCTCAGTTATACGCTCTGCACAAAGAGATGGGTCTCTGACACGGAAATAATAATAATTTCATGAGCAATCAAAGTAGTACTGCCTTAGGTCCTCCCACATAGCTGAGGTGTAATGTCAGAAGTGACTTCGCTTAGGTGAGTCCCGAGACGGCGCCTGAGTGATAGGATAGGTTATGGAAATGAGATTATGATCGGCAGAGAGCAACGGAGATAATAGTTTAACAGAGTAAGCTGAATGGTTAGAGGTTAAGAAAACGTCAAGAATGTTGGGCTTGTCTCCATGGCGCTCAGGAATACTTGTAAGGTGTTGTTCCTAAGTCATCACCAGTTGTTTTAAATCATGAAGAAAAGCAAAGCTGTATGTTTGTTTACTACGTTGGTCAGTGAAAGATGATAACCAAAGATGGTGGTGAACATTGAAATCCCCTAGGATGGACATTTCTGCTGCAGGAAAAAGAGTAAAAATTTGCTCCACTGTGGTAGTTACATAACCAAGATATTTACATAGTTAGAAGAGTTAAGTTTTTCTTTGTTTACATCACATAGGCCTGGCCAAGGGTATGAAATATGTAACAAAAAGCTCGCGTTGCCAGTTCCTATAAAGAAGTCAATAAGATGATAAGGAAAGGGGGCTGGGCCAATTTTGTTCAGAAGGTATGAAGTTCAGAACTCATTTTCCTGCAGCAGAAATGTCCATCCTAGGGGATTTCAATGTTCACCACCATTTTTGGTTATCATCTTTCACTGGCCAACATAGTGAACAAACATACAGCTTTGCTTTTCTTCATGATTTAAAACAACTGGTGATGACTTAGGTCTTAAAACAACACCCTACCAATATTCCTGAGCGCAAAGGAGACAAGCCCAATATTCTTGACATTTTCTTAACCTCTAACCATTCAGCTTACTCTGTTAAACTATTATCTCCGTTGCGCTCTTCCGATCATAATCTCATTTCCGTAACCTATCCTATCACTCAGGCGCCTCCTTGGGACCCACCTAAACGAAATCAAATCTGACATTACACCTCAGCTATGTGGGAGGACCTAAGGCAGTACTATTTTGATTGCTCATGAAATTATTATTATTTCCGTGTTAGAGACCCATCTCTTTGTGCAGAGCGCATAACTGAGGTCATTGTCTGGTCTGGCATGGAGGCATACATTCCACACACTTTATCTAATCCTAAAGCCTGTAAGCCTTGTTTTAACCTAGCTTGTTCTCGTGCTATCCAAAATAAGGAGGCGGCTCCTAGACGATACCGTAACAATGTGTCATGTCTCACCAGTTTATTGGGCATGTCTCACCAATTTATTGAGTTTTTATAGGAAAGTTTATGAGACGGCAGATACTGATAAGGATTATGATATAATATACCTGGACATTAGTAAGGCATTCGACAAAGTACCACACGAGCGACTCTTAAATAAGGTTAAAGCTCATGGAATAGATGGGAAGGTTCTTCGTTGGATCAGAGCTTGGCTAAGTGATAGGCAACAAAGGGTTACAATTAATGGTTCATAATCTGAATGGGGACTGGTGACAAGTGGAGTTCCACAAGGGTCTATTTTGGGTCCATTACTATTTTTGATTTACATCAACGACTTGGATAGTGGGATTAGCAGTGATATCAGCAAGTTTGCTGATGATACTAAGGTAGGTAGGATTATTGGATCATAGTCTGATGTAAATATATTGCAGGGAGACTTAGATACACTTAATGAGTGGGCAGTCAGATGGCAGATGGAATTTAATATTGATAAGTGCAGCGTTATGAATGTTGGTAGAAAAAACCCTGGTACTACATACATCATACGCAATGTATCGCTAGAAAGATCAGAAGGTGAAAAAGATCTTGGAGTGAGGGTGAGCTAGGAAACAATGTATTGAAGCTAGAAATAGAGCTAATAGAGTGTTAGGATTCATTACCAGTAGTGTTAAAAGTAGAACTGCGGAAGTCATTCTAAAGCTTTATCTGGCTCTAGTCAGACCTCACCTAGACTATGCGGTTCAACTTTTGTCTCCATATTACAGGATGGATATAGCCTTGTTAGAATCAGTGCAGAGAATAATGACCAAAATTATTCAAGGGATGCGTAACTTTAGTTATGAGAAGAGATTGAAGCTATTAAAGTTACACCTACTTGAGAGACGCAGAGTAAGGGGCGATCTGATAGAAGTTTTTAAGTGGATAAAGGGATTTAATAAAGGAGAGGTAGGAAACGTTCTTACGGCTATTAACCAGGGTAGAACAAGAAGTAACGGATTCAAGCTGGAAAATCGTAGATTGAAAAAAGAGATAGGAAAAATTGGTTCACAAATAGGGTGGTGAATGATTGGAATGGACTCAGTAGACAGGTAGTTAGTGCGGAGTCATTAGGGAGCTTTAAAAGGGGGCCGGATAGGTTCATGGATGGGGATGAAAGGTGGATGTAGGTAGTGTAAGGTAACAGAAACTACCACGTGTAGGCCCCACGGTCTCTTGTAGCTTCCTTATTTTCTTATGTTTCTTAAGGTGTTTTTTTACTTCTCTAAGGAAGAAATTTAAGTCGTAGAAAGGTGGAAAAACGGAAAAAGGAAGAGAGCTCCATAGTTTACCAGTGAACAGGATGAAAGCGTGAAGATACTGATCAACTCTTGCATTAGGAAGATGTACAGAATAGGGATGAAAATGAGTAAAAAGTGTTGTGCAGCGAGGACGCGGGAGGGGATGAGGTATGCAGTTAGCAAGTTCAAAAGAGCAGTGAGCATGAAAATAACGGTAGAAGATAGCTAGAGAAGCAACATTGCGGCGGTGATTTAGATTTTGAAGACAGTCAGAGGATATGAGTTAGACGAAAAGCTTTTTTTTTACTCAACCGTGTTTAGGAGAGCTGTATGAGTGGATCCCCCCCAAATACGAGAGGCATATTCCATACATGGGTGGATAAGGGCCGTGTACTAAGAAAACAACTGAGAGGCAGAAAATAAGGACGCAGACGCCATAGGACACCAAACCTCTTAGAACATGTTTTAGCAAGAGATGGGATGTGAAATTTCCATTTCAGATTTTTAGTAAAGGATAGTCCAAGAATGTTCATTGTAGAAGAAGGAGACAGTTGAGTGTCATTGAAGAAGAGGGGATAGTTGTCTGGAAGGGTTTTGTCGAGTAGATAGGTGAAGAAATACGGTTTTTGAGGCATTGAAATAAACTAGGGATGCTATTCTCTAATCAGAAAGTATAGATAGATCAGAGGTTAGGCGCTCTATGGCATCTCTTCGTGAATCACTTAGTTCCTGTTGAGTTGGACGTCTAATGAACGACGTAGAATAATGCAGAGTAAAATCATCGGCGTAGGAGTGTATATGACATTGAATTAGACTTAGAAGATCATTCATAAATAAAAGAAAGAGAGTGGATGATAGGACAGAACCCTAAGGAACACCACTTTTATTAGACTAATTTTGTTTCTTTCACACGAAAACGGTTTGGCGCCGTGGCTTTTTACGGTCCGGGGCCGTGAACTTCAGTCCACTGAATATTCCTATGGAGACAAGTCGCGGTCAAGGCAAATCTATCGGTCCGGCGCCGTATGCACGTGGGGCGCCCCACTGGATCGGTCCGGTCACGTGTCTAGCCACGGGACCAGATGTAGCTAGTCGACTGAGCTTTTAACGGTTGTGTTCACACTACCCGGCAGTCTCCCGCGTATATACACGGTTGCCACCGAGAAGCGGTATAAGAGCCCGGGGGGAAAAGTTTACTTTCCAGAGTAATTTGTCTCACACCAAATACGTTTATCATTTTAGGTAAATGATATACTGTTATCTTCCGAAATGTTTGCTCTATACTATTATCACATAAAATACAGTAAGACACATTAAATTTTAAATGGCGACGAGTTTAACTGAATTAACTGCTCATGCATATTTCATCAGTCTCATAATGACATTTATTTAGTGCGTTTTACTGTGTTTTATGTGAAAATCTTACTGAAGAAATATTTCCGAAGTTAACAGTATAACATTCACATAACAGTATAATACACGTATTTGTTAGGAGGCAAATTATTCCGGAAAGTAAACTTTTCCTCCGAGTTCCTCCCATCACCTTCCGTTGCTGGGTACACACTGGGGATCTGCTGAGTGTAGGCACGGGTCGGCACCGGAGATATCATTGGCGAGAGCCGCGAACCTTTGGCGTCAGACAGTAAAGGCCACGGGGCAAAACAGTATCGTGTGAAAGAAGCCTTAGCAGAAGAACAATGACCGTCTACAGTATTTGCAATATAACGGTTTGGAAGGAAACTTATCATGAAGGTGCAGAGATAAGGATAAGAACTGAATGAGGGTTGTTTTAAAATTAAAGATTTGTGCCAAACTCTATCAAAGACTTTTGATATGTCCAGGACGACAACAAATGTTTCACCGAAATTTCTAAAGGAGGATGATCAAGACTCAATTAGTAAAGCTAGATGATCGCCAGTAGATCGCTTTTTACGGAAACCGTACTGACGATCAGATAGAAGATTGTGAGCAGATAGATGCTTAAGATTTTTTTATATTAATCATAGATTCAAAAACTTTAGAAAGGCAGGAAGTCAAAGAAATAGGACGGTAGTTTGAAAGATTTGAACGGTCATCCTTTTTCAGGACAGGTTGAATGTGAAGGAACTTCCAGCAAGATGGATAGGTTGAAGTGGATAGACAAAGAAAATTTTTGACCAGGCAGGGTGCAAGCCCAGAAGCACAATTGTTGAGAACAATAGGAGGGACTCCAACCGTAGACGGTTGACCGTAAGTCTTTCGAGGATCTAAGCCAGAAAGGGTAAAGAAAACAACATTACTAAGGATCTTAATAACAGGCATAATATAGTCAGAGGATAGAGGAAAAGGAGGAACAAGCACTTCATCAACCAGAGTGGAATTCTTAGCAAAGGTTTGAGCAAAGACTTCAGCTGTAGAAATGAATGATACAGCTGTGGTGGAATCCGGGAGAAGCATAAGAGGGAAATATAAAGAAGAAAAATTGTTAGAGATGTTTTTGGCTAGATGACAGATGGTGAGTGATATACAGCACATATTAATTCAGTAAGAGATGGCATTTAAGTCAAACCAAATGGAAGAAAAATTATGAAGAATCAAGACCATCAGCACGATAGCAAATGATGTTGTGTACATATACGCAACGGCCAGCTTTGCTTTGAATATGAGAATTAAGAAAATGAGAAAACACAGAAAAGGGACTGCGGTCAGTGCT
>JACEEZ010005588.1:535000-550000 GCA_016584305.1 Chionoecetes opilio | reverse complement strand
ACTGAAAACTCTACATGAATTATAGAACCTTCACTTCCAAATTTGTCTCAAACTTCATTTGAGACATACATGCACTTCAGTGACTCACCCACGAGTGGGTGACTCACGGCAGGGACAGAGGAAGCTGCTGAGGGAGGCTGCCGTGAATCATGATTAGTGGCGGTCCGGCACACCTCACAAATGCCTTTCCACGCCTGCATCTCACCCGACCCATAGTTACAGATCCTGAATTCCCTCACCAACCCACCCTCCTCCCGCGATCAAGTGTTAAGAGAGTGGGAAGGTGCCGTTTGAGGCATTAGCTCTCTCAATCGCATGCCTTACTCCCTTCTTAAGTCCCTGACCGTCTGTGTTCGTAGAAAACGAATACACTTGCAACGCCAATGTGAGAGAACGAAGTTTAAGGGACACTCGAAACAACTTGCAGAATATCTATTGAATGTACATCCCCTTAGTAATGGGTTACGGTCAAATCTATTAATATGAACATAAATCAAATAGTCTGGACGACCTTGGAATAAAATGGCGATATATCTCTGAAAGAACTGATTTGATAGCTTAATATTCTTACATTTTATCCGTCAGACAAAGTTAGTGCATTGTCGATTCGACTGCAAACTTAGAGAGGCCAGCACAAGTATGTGTCAGGCATGCCAAGTTCCTTTTTTCGGCTTACAGCGCCTGTCGGCAGTGACTTCCAGGGCTTGGAGAGACCCTGACGGTTCACTTAAGGGCTATGATGGTCGCCCGTGGTTGCGCAGGCAGGATTTTGTTTGCCTTTAATATTGGCGCCTGTAGATTAGAGGCCCATGCTGGCCCCCTGTGTCCTCCGATGCACTCGCCGTCGAAGGTAGAATTAATAGGCATCATGTGGGTGTTCTTAGGCCACTCAACGATTGCCGAAATATGTTGGCACCTGTCGTGATTCAAACTCGGTACACCGAGCTTGTCACCTCCAGACGCTAACCACTCGGGCACCGTCTCCCCAAACTACTTACTAACGGTTGAGTAGCTTGGCAGTCGCTTTGGTTGGCTGGTAGTTGTAAGCGTGGAGGGTGCCGTCAAATATCAGGGCAGTGGAGCGAGGTGATGATAGTTATGTGGCCGTGTTTGTGAGGGTGTCAGGTATTTTCCTACAGCTAGGGCCCCGCCTCCACGATAGTTACACCATGATGGGGGAAGAGAGTATCAAAAATACTATAATGAACGACCCTACTTCAAAATAGTATGGCTGCCTGTCCCAAATTAACTATAAAACTGCAATGTCAATTTGACCAAAAGAAAATAATGTATTGTATTGTACGAATAAACAAACCTGTCATACAATGCTAGAACAAATATTGTCGTAACATGAGCCAAGTTTGTGGATCTGTGTATTTTTCGTCCACCTTCACCATCCCGTCACATAGTATTCATCATCCACCTCCTTCGTCAAGGTCATATGATGTATGTGCCTCCCATTCATTATGTCTCCATATGAATTGAAATTGCACGTGGTATTAGTTATCCCGCGTTTTGAATTCAAGTAGATGAATACGTGATGTGATGAATAGTAAACACCGGCTGAGGACTCTCTAATTCAACATATTCAATATATTTAATATATAATATATTCTGACAACAGGAAAAACCGTTGAAATGAGACAAAAAATTGTCGTTACCCTAATTTGTTTCATTGAACATAAGATTATATGTATTTCAAGATGAGTTTGTTTATATTTACTGCATAACAGAAAGACGGAAGGAAAGGAAAAAAGAAGAAAGTATAAAAACAACTAGAGAAGAAAACAGGTCAGGCTACTTTCACATATCTGTCATCTCCCTACTATTTGTCATAGTTCAGTTTCTACTTATATCTATAGCACTCATTTGCCTAGTCAATTTTATAAACATTCCCCTCTTCCTGAACCCTACGCGTCCCCTGTTTTTTTTATATTTGTCTTGTACTCATTGGTACACTCTCTATCCTATTTCATGTATCAGTGAAGTATAACCATTGTTATCGTATTATTTCTTTAATGGGAAACTGGTCAAGTTCAAGGCCAAGTATCTGGGTCAAGAGTCTATATATAGAAATGGTCAGTTGATGCCTCTAAGACATTTTTCAGCCAAGATGAAATAGAGCTGAAAACGTGTTGCTTATGTACTTCATTGTTGATATTATTGTTTCCTTCGTTCATTGCAAAATGCCCTTGGATTGTTCGAAGTGAAGGTGTTTTATTCATGCTCATGTTTTATTGGTTAATTTTGGCATATGCAGAAATGTGTAGATTGGGAGGGATGGAATGGGGTTACCAGTAACATTACTCTGCTCAATGTAGTATAATTGGCTTGAATACTTGTTATTCATTGACCACAGACAATCATTTCCCACTGTCAGTAGTATATTCATAACGTTACATTGTTCAAAAGGTCCATGTTGGAATGCAATGCGTTCCACGCCACCACAGTCATCAGGGTTGAAATACCATATGACATGAAGAAAATTCAATCCTAAAGTGAAAGAAAGGAAACATTGTTAACAGAGTGAGATAGTGGTAACTAAATAAAAAACATTAGCTATCTGATGATATGTGTTCCTTATTGACTGCTGCCAGACGCTTTATTGGCCTATCTAAAATTATGAATAAAAAGCAAAAAAGATAGGTAATCGTCACAAGCAGCCCGTTAGGTTTAATTATCTCTGAATTGTGTCTCATATGCTTGACTTTCTATACAAATACGCACACACACACACACACACACACACACACACACACACACACACACACACACACACACACACACACACACACACACACATACACACCCGGGAACTACGTAGTGTAAGGGTTAGCACGCTCGGCTCACAACCGAAAAGTCCCGGGTTCGATACCCGGGCGGAGCGAAGACGGACGGGCGGTCTTCTAAAAACCCGAGCCCCTGTTTACCCAGCAGTGAATGGGTACCGGGTGTTAGCCGGGGGTTTGTGACCCGCCTCCCGGGGTGGTGGCTTCGGCCAACATAAACCACTAAGGATGAATGATGAAATAAATGTTGATATGGAGACGGGGCCATACGAGCTTAGCTCTGGCCCTGTAAAATACAACTAGATGAATACAACTAGATGAATACACACACACACACACACACACACACACACACACACACACACACACACACACACACACACACACACACGCATACACACACATACAAACACACACATACACACACACACACACACACACATACACACACACACATACACATACACACATACTCACACACACATTAACACACACATACACACACATAGCGTGCGTGTGTGTGTGAATGTGTATGTGTGTGTGTGTGTGTGTATGTGTGTGTTTGTATGTGTGTATGTGTATTGTGTGTGTGTGTTTATGTGTGTGTTTGTATGTGTGTGTATGCGTGTGTGTGTGTGTGTGTGTGTGTGTGTGTGTGTTTGTGTGTGTGTGTGTGTGTGAGTGTGTTTGTGTGTATTCACCCGTTGTCTGGAGACGTTGCCCGTCTGACACTTACGGGAACTCCGTAGTGTAAGGGTTAGCACGCTCGGCTCACAACCGAGAAGTCCCGGGTTCGATCCCAGGGCGGAGCGAAGACAGACGGGAGGTCTTTCTTAAATCCTGAGCCCCTGTCCACCCAGCAGTGAATGGGTACCGGGTGTTAGCCGGGGGTTTGTGACCCGCCTCCCGGGGTGATGGCTTCGGCCAACACTAAGGATGAATGATAAAAAAAAAAATGTTGATATGGAGACGGGGCCATACGAGCGTCGCTCTGGCCCTGTAAAATACAACTAGATGAATACAACTAGATGAATACACACACACGATAACTTTTCATTATAATCCGTATATCTAAGTACTTGAATTTATGCAGGAAATGTAGCATGATGGTAATTTAAGCTTTCTTTCTCTTCTTATACCAAAAAATTCGATGAGTTTTAAGAGACATTGTGTCATCATATTGTGTTGAAGCAGAAGACAGAATAAATACACCGTTAATATGCAAGATAAGTTGGGGTAAAGCTATATATATACACACACACACATACACACACACCACACACACACACACACACACACACACACACTCACGCACACACATGCACACACACACATGCGCACACACACATATATATATATATATATATATATATATATATATATATATATATATATATATATTTTATATTATATCACAAGGGACTGGCCAAGGGCATACAAAAAGGAGTAACAAAAAGCCCGCTTAGTTGCCAGTCCCTATATAGAACAGTAATATGATATAAAGAAAGAAACGTGATATAAAAAGGGGGGAGGCGCAATTAGTTCGAGAGGTGTCTTGTTACTCTTCCCTTGAAAATATTTAAGTCGTAGGAAGGAAGAAAAATTTAAAAATAGAGTTTCAGACTTTACCAGTGCAGGGGATGAAAGAGTGAAGATAAAGTCTCTTGCATTAGGGAGATAAACAGAATACAGATGAGAATGATTAGAAAGTCTTTTGAAGCGAGGCTGCGGGTAGGGGGAGGGCATGCAGTTAGCAGGTTCAGAAGAGCAGTTAGCATGAACAAAACTGTATAAGATAGCAAAAGAAGCAACATTTCGGCGGTGATTTAATGATTGAAGACAGTCAGTCAGAAAAGGGGAATAGATGAGACGTAAAGCTTTTGACTCAAACCTGTATAGGAAGGCTGTATGAGTGGATCCCCCCAAAACATGAGAGGCATACTCCATACATGGGCGGATAAGAACCCTGTACAGAACAAGCAGCTGGGAGGGATCAAAAAATGGACGCAGACACCACAGGACACCTAACTTCATAGATTTTTTTTTTAGCAAGAGATGAAACGTGAGATATCCAGTTCAGATTTTTTGTAAAAGATAGTCCTAGAATGTTTAATGTAGAAGAGAGAAACAGTTCAATGTCGTTGAAGAAGAGGGGATAGTTATCGAAAAGGTTAAGTCGAGTAGATGGTTGAAAAAATTGGGTTTTTGAGGCATTTAACAAAACAAGGCTTGCTTTGCCCCAATCAGAAACTCTATAAGGATCAGAAGTTAGGGCCTATGTTGCATTTCTCCGTGAGTCACTTAGTTCCTGTTGAGTTGGACGTCTAATGAGCGACGTTGAAAATGCAGGGTAGAATCATCAGTGTACGAGTGTTTGGGGCATTGGATTAGGCTTAGAAGATCATTAATGAATAATAGAAAGAGAGTGGGTGATAGGACAGAACCCTGAGGAACACAACTATTGATAGACTTAGGAGAAGAACAATGACCGTCTACTGTAGCTGCAATAAAATGGTTTGAAAGTAAATGGGGGATGAAGGTGCAGAGAGAGAGATATACAGTTATACACATAATGGAGGTAGTTTAGAAATTAAAGATTTGTGGCAAAATCTATGAAAAGATTTTGATATCTCAAGGTAGAGGTAAAGATGGGGGACATACGCTTTGGTGCGCATGGCTTCGGTGCTCATCTCCGTCGCATTAGCTTTAGAGAGTGGTGACAACCCGCGACCCTGGGACACAGGGCTAGTGTGACATGGGTTACCACAGTATCCTTCCCCAGTTCTCCCCAGGTACCTATTTATTAACCCCGAAAGAGAGGAAGAACAGCTGGCTTGGGTTGACCATCGATTTGCCCTGGCCCTGATTCGATCCAAAGCCCGCTGATTCGTAGTTAGGCTCGCTAGCCACTACACCTAGAAGATAACAATGTCGAGGCGATATGTCAAGGGCAATAGCAAATGTGTCACCGGAACTCCTAAAGGAGGATTACCAAGGTTCAGTTAGGAAAATTACAAGATCGACAGTAGATCGCTCTTTCCGGAAACCGTACTGACAATGAGATATAAAATTGTGAGGAGATAGATGGTTAAGAATCTTCATATATAATTATAGATTCAAAAGCTATAAAAAGGCAGGAAGTCAAAGCTATAGGATGGTAGATTGAAGGATTAGAACGGTCACCCTTTTTAGGAACATGTTGAATGTGAGCAAACTTTCAGCAAGAAGGAAAGGTGGAAGTTGATTGACAAAGACGGAAAAGTTTGACCAGGTAGGGTGCAAGCACAGAAGCACAGTTTTTGAGAACAATAGGAGTGATGATTCCGTCAGGACTGTAAACTTTCCGAGGATCAAGGCCAGAAAAAGAAAAGAAAAGATCGTTACGAAGGATCTTAATAACAGGCAAAGGAGGAAGAAGACCTTACTCAATCAGAGTTGAATTTGTAGCAAAGGTTTGAGCAAATAATTCAACTGTAGAAATAGATGAGACAGCTGTGGAGCCATCCGGGAGAAGCATAGGAGGGAAAGATGAAGAAAAAATGTTAGAGATGTTTTCAGCTAGATGCCAAAAGTCATGAGAGGAGTTTGATTCATAAATATTTTGACATGTTCTATTGATGAAGGAGTTTTTGTTAAGTTGAAGAAAAGATTTGGTATGCTTACGAGCAGAAATATGAAGAACGTGGAATTCAGAAGATGGATGGTTACAGTACCGTCTGCGACCGCCTTACATCATGATAACAAGCAGAGTTAAACCAAGGTTTACGGGCCTTAGGATTAAAGAAAGTTAATGGAATGTATTCTTTCATGCCAGAGACAATGACCTCAGTTATGCGCTCTACACAAGGAACTGAGTTGAAATGCCAGAAGAGCCTCTGCTTTGGTGGGTCCCGAGGCAGCATCGGTGCGATAGGACAGGTAAAATAAATAAGTTTGTGTTTGGAGGAACCAAACGAAGGAACAGTGTCACAGAGTAAGCAGAAAGGTTAGAGGTTATGAAAAGATCTAGAATGTCTCCATGTGTCTCCAAGGCGGTCAGGATTACGGGTAGGGGACTGCACCAGCTGCTCTAGGTCTTGGATGATAGAAAAGCTGCAGGATTGTTCACGAGGTTGGTCATGAATAAAGATGATAGCCAATGCTGGTTGTGAACATTGAAATTCGCAGGAATGGAGATTTTTGCAGAAAGGAAAATGAAATTAAATATGCTCCACCTTGGATGTTAAATAGTGGAATATATTATATAATTTGAGGTGTTAGATGAGAGATAAGACATATGTAGAACATTTTGAAGATGCAAGACCGTGAGCTCAAGAGCAAGTGATGTCGTTGCGTATATATACGCAACAGCCAGCTTTGGATTACAAATGATGATATATAGAGTAAGAGGAAACAAAAAAGGAACTGCTGTTAGTCCTCACAGACACATTGTTTTTGGTGAGAAAAACAAAATGAGGTCTAGAGGAGGAAAGGTGATGTACCATAGATTGGAAGTTAGATCTAAGACCGCGATCAAAGCTTCGTAGTTGCATCGCCTATTGGTGTTTACCAATAAGTTAAATGATCTTGAAGCCCCAAACTAACAATTCCAATTAATATGTCACCCCAAAAACAGTTGGAATACATAAGTAACCCTTGTGCTTAGTCTTGCTAGTTGAAAAATTGCGTTGTATTCAGGTTTCCCTCCGTCCGCCAGCAGCCATCTTTAATATATATTTACGGGCACTTGCAGCCATAAATCGTTTGACTTTCTTGAAGCTTATACATCAAAGTAACTGAAATAAATGGTGGCAGGTATAAAGAAAAGGAGGGGGGGGACCTTTTCAGTTTCTGGCCCATGGACTAATCGCACAGCTGTGCCCACCACGCAGACCGGCCGGGTGTCTCACCACCCTCAATCACCCCATCCACCTCACCTAACCGTCATCCACGCCCACTTCCACCCAAGGCGATCATCCCCACCCCACCGACTCTTACCCCCGATGTATCCTTTCAAGACTTCAGGGAATGGAGGCGTAAATGGGCGGATTATTCTACGATGGTCGACCTCCCAAGCCTACCACTCAACAAGCAGCTAATCCAGCTTCGCATGTGCCTCTCTCTTGAAACCCAGCATGTGTTGCAGCACAAACTACATGTGACCACAGACCAGGAGTCTGACCTCCGATAATTTTGAGAGATTGATCTCCATGAAAAGGAACATGGACCTGCTTAAGATAGAATGGGACTATTTTGGTTAAGGAAAAAAGTACTACATACCACCAGAATTTGAATTTCCGAATTTCTTTTGTGGACCTCGGAGATTGTTCATATACGAGTGGTTGTTCATAAAATATTTATGTACATATTCTTATAATTCATTTACAGTTGGTTTCGTGCCTTATAATGAGGTAACAACATATTTTGTGAAGTTTTGTTGATGTGGCCATATACATCAAGGGATGAATATATATATCGGTTTTACACATGTGTATGTATATTTCTTGATCTATACTTTTATTTGAAAACTCCCAGTGGTCACCAGCAAAGGTATGAAAACAACAAATCAAGATTTTCGTCAAAAAGATTACGTTCCCACGACAGAGACTACAGGCGCAAAGGAACAAATTGGGCACAGAAGGTTATGTTTCGTCTCTTAACTCATGTATGCAGGAACTAACTATTCACTATCTGAGAAACAAATAAGAGTTAATGTATGTCTAATGTATTTTTATTTACAGATTATACGCGTAAAACTGCTTATATTTCACAATTACCAACCATTATAACCATTGCAAGAATAGGTTATGTATAGGGTAAATAACGATCCGCACGACTAAGGAACTCTATTAATATTATTCCTTATATGAACTAACACCATCGTAAAGTCATAGATATAGCTGTAAAGTCAAATTAGCAGATTTATCTGCTGTTACAGATTACAGAATACGGTCTGGGTCTTGGTCTGGGCAGACTGTGGGCTCAGAGTATGGGCTTCTTTTTCTTTTAATACCTTTGCTGGTGACTAAAAATCAAGAAATATTGATACACATTTGTAAAAACCGATAAATATTCATCCCTTGACGTATATAGCCACATCAACAAAACTTCACAAAATATGTTGTTACCTCATTATAAGGCACGAAACCAACTTTAAATGAATTATAAAAATATGTACATAATAATGTTATGTACATTGTACAACCACTTGTATATGAACAATCTCCGAGGTCCACAAATGAAATTCGGAAACAAAAATTCTGGCGGTATGTAGTACTTTTTTCCTTAACCAACACAGTCCCATTGTCACCAGAGTACTCTGAATGAGGATTCTGAGGTTAAGGGTCTGATATCATATAAATCAAATATAGTTTTGAGTGTTAGTGTACTTATATTAATTATATTACCCCTTAGTTTGCACTTAAGTTGATCAATTGAGTGAGGAGTCACAATGAGGGGAAGGTGAAATATGAGCTGAAAAAAAATAGTAATACATTTATATATATATTACTATTTTTTTTAATACAAGCTTCTCAGCGCCCCACATATGTTTCAGCTCATATTTCACCTCCCCCTCATTGTGACTCCTCACTCAATTGAGCAACTTATATATATATATATATATATATATATATATATATATATATATATATATATATATATATATATATATATACTAGCCGCAAAGCCGCCCTCCGGGCGGACTTTTTGGCTAGCTCCTGCGGAGGGCTTTTGGTGGGCCTTCGGCCCACCACCTGTGTTTGGTGGGCCTTCGGCCCACCAAACATGGACTCTCCAGATAGCCCCTTCTAACTTTCCTGAAATCATGGATGTAGAAATGTATGTATTCCCCCCACCCATTCACTCACCCATTACCCATCACCCCCCACCCATTCACTCACCCATTACCCATCACCCCCCACCCATTCACTCACCCATTACCCATCACCCCCCACCTATTCCCTCACCCATCACCCATCATCCCCAACCCATCAACCCCCACCCATTCACTCACCCATCACCCCACACCCATTACCCATCACCCCACCCATTCACTCACCCATTACCCATCACCCTACATCAAGGTTTCCTCAATTCTCGCAACCCACTTTTTTTTCACAATTATCGCTAATAGGCTGCTAAAAAAAAGAAAAAAAAAGTGATCGGATCATCTCATAATTGGGCTTAAAACCTTCCCCTGGTCAGCCCGATTCCAAAAATGTGCCATATGAGGTGATTGCGCCACGGGGGGCGGAACCTATACCAGACACACACACACACACGCACAGACAGACAGACTTTCGCTTATATTACCATTACCCATCACCCCCCACCTATTCCCTCACCCATCACCCATCACCCCACCATCACTCACCCATCACCCCACCCATTCACTCACCCATCACCCCACACCCATTACCCATCACCCCACCCATTCACTCACCCATTACCCATCACCCTACATCAAGGTTTCCTCAATTCTCGCAACCCACTTTTTTTTTCACAATTATCGCTAATAGGCTGCTAAAAAAAATTAAAATAAAATAAAATGATCGGATCATCTCATAATTGGGCTTAAAACCTTCCCCTGGTCAACCCGGTTCCAAAAATGTGCCATATGAGTTGATTGCGCCACGGGGGGCGGAACCTATACCAGACACACACACACACACACACACACACACACACACACACACAGACAGACAGACAGACACACTTTCGCTTATATTATTATAGATTACCCATCACCCCCCACCTATTCCCTCACCCATCACCCATCACCCCCCCCCATTCACTCACCCATCACCCCACACCCATTACCCATCACCCCACCCATTCACTCACCCATTACCCATCACCCTACATCAAGGCTTCCTCAATTCTCGCAACCCACTTTTGTTTTCACAATTCTCGCTAATAGGCTGCTACAAAAAAAAAAAAAAAAAAATTGATCGGATCATCTCACAAGTGGGCTTATGACCTTCCCCTGGTCAACCTGATTCCAAAAATGTGCCATATGAGGTGTTTGCGCCACGGGGGGCGGAACCTATACCACCACACACACACACACACACACACACACACACAGACAGACAGACAGACACACTTTCGCTTATATTATTATATATATATATATATATATATATATATATATATATATATATATATATATATATATATATATATATATATATATTGAAATATATCTTAATTGCTTAAGCTATTTAGTAAAAAAAAAAAATTACTAATACAAAGTACTTTACCTTTATGTTTGTAATTTATACAGGGAAAATGCCACGTAATTGGTTTGCGGATGTGCGGACGTGCGATTGAAAAAATGCAAAAACTCTAGAAATTTGCAGACTTGCAGTTGCGGAAAGTATGATTAAAGTATGTGGAAGTGCATTTGCGGAAGTGGATTTTCGTTTGCGGTGCCCACCTTTTCCCCAGACGACACTCTCCCTGTCAAGGTGGTGCTTGACAAGTTAAAGAAACACGTCAAAATACAAACTAATGAAGCACTACAACGTCGTGAGCTTTAGCTGCAAACAATTGACGGGCGAAACATTCAACAACTTCTACCTTAAACAAAAGAATGCAGCCGAGGTAGTCGAGGTTTGCAAAGGTCAGTGTAAGGACGGTGAGGAGACGCAGTTAAAGCAATTGTGATCCTGATGGCAGTGCAAGACAGTGAGGTGGTGCAACGCCTCATCACTTTTGCCACTACCAGCACGCTGGATCACGTGGTACATTAGTGCTACACCTATGAAGCCACTCGCAACACCGCTTCAGCCATTACAGTGCCCTCCGCCTCAATGCGAGCCACGTCCCAATACAAAAGGAACAAAAACAAGACTCACAATGCAAATTACAAGCCAACTGGCCCATCATGCAACAGCTGTGGCCGTGTACACAAGGAAAACAGTGTCCAGCCGCAGAGTCGGTGTGCCATAATTGTGGGAAAAAAGGACACTGTGACAGTGAGGTGCCCAGCTCAGAGTGCCACCTGCAGAATCTGTGGTCGGGATGGCCACTATTATAAATGCTGCTCTTCTACGAAGTAGAAGCCCCAGAATTACATAGGTAAACAGTCTTCTCAGGCCAATGCAGGGAGCATTCGGCACCTAGGCAGATTCACCAACACATCTGGTCAGTACCCGAGCCACATTAACAGAGTGATATCAACTTTGCGCACCAGGGTTGAGCCCCCACAGGAAAATGGCGTCGCCATCACACATTCCAACGTGTCGGGTCACCTATGCATGCTCCCTGACACTGGCGCTGATGTCACCCTCATAGACCTGGACCACTTGCACCACATGGGTCTGTCGGAACATGTTCTCCAGCCTCATCCAGAGACTAAACGCTTCACAGCTGATGGGTCTGAGATGGCCCTATCTCTCGGACCGTTCAAGGCAGAAGTTACATTTGCCAACAGGTCTACTACAACGTGGATTGCCGTGCACGAGGCTATACCGACTCCTCTATTGTCCTGTCATGATTGCAAGGAGCTGGCCATCATCTCCGAGGATTTTCCGAAACCTATCCTCGAAGTGACACATGCCAATAGTTGTCGCAAGACCGGCACCAAGAGGCAGCGGCTCAGTAGCACCAGCCTCACCCGCAATCGGACCTGCCGCCATCCCACCCCTTCACTTGTCTCCACAGTTGCCTCTCAACGACACCACTAGCTCCTTGCAAGCCAAGGAGTACTTCTTAGGGGAGTTCAGTGACTTACTCGTGACCAAGGAGGACCTGAAGATGAGGCCAATCAGGAGGATTTGGGCCCACCCATGAAGATCCATATGAAGGAAAACGCGAAGCCCTTCGCCATTTATACCCCTCGCCTGATTCCTCTGGCTTTCCAGGAGTCAGTCAAAGCAGGACTGGAATCAATGATGGCCCAAGGTGTCATTACTTCTGCAGGTGAAGACCCGTCTCCATAGTACCACCCCTTAGTAGCTGTCGCTAAGCTCAACGTCGGTGTGAGGATCACCACCGACCTCTCTAAGCTGAACAGCCAGGTGTCAGGCCCAGTGCACCCATCTCTAACGCATTTCGCGGCAATTTGCAGTGTGAGCCCAAACCCAAAGGCGCGCTTCTACACCACACTGGATGTCTTGTGTGGCTACTGGCAGATCGACCTTGCAAAAGAGGATCAGCCACTCACCACATTAAAAACGCCATACGGCGGTTGCTGCCACAGGGTATGCTTTCTGCCTCCGAGGTGATATAGCACGACAGGGCATGACAAACTGTGGCAAGGTCGTGGATTACGCTCTCCTATACGACTAGGACTACCTCACATACCTACATCGCATCCACGAAATATTCGCCAGATGCAGGAAACACGAGATGACACTCAACACTGACAAGTTTACCCTCGCAGCACCTGCAGTATCCTTATGTGGATATGTTCTGTCAGCGGAGAGCATAGCAGTTGATTCGGCGAAGATCAAGGTCATGGCTGACTTCACCACTCCTGCCAACCTTACATACTTGAGGTTCTTTATTGGTCTTGTCAACCAGTTGGCAGAGTTCTCTCTGAAGATTTCGGCTGCTAAACAATCCTTACGCCTTCTGATGAGCACCATGCAGACATTCGTGTGGACTCCTGACCACAATCAGGCTTTTATGAGAGTAAATGAGGCACTCTCAAGTCCTCCAATGTACTTCGACCCTGCCCTTTTCACCGTCCTGCAGACGAACGCATCTCGACTCCACAGCATCGGGTATTCCTTATTGCAGGATCAAGGTAGAGGACTGCTAAGACTCGTGCAGTGTGGCTCACTGCTTCTCATGGACACTGAGACACGTTACGCCACAATCGATTTGGAGTTGTTGGCTGTGGCCGTTGCTACGTCAAAGTGCAAGTTATATCTAACAGGTATGCAACATTTTTTGCTTGTCACTGACCAACGCCCACTCATCCCATTCATCAGCCACTATACGCTGGACGCAACAGAGAATCCCAGACTAAAACGCATCAAGGAAAAGCTCCTAGCATTCCAATTATCAGCAACATGGCGGGCAAGAAAGAAACTCTGCATCCCAGACGGTATTTCCTGTTATCCTGACAGCCACCCAAACCATAAGGATGACGTGCTGAGCTGTGAAACAAGCTTCTCCATTAGGAACTTCGTCACACTCCAGGCAGTACAGTCACTTGCCGATTCCCCAAATCCAGCATCCGACAAGATTATGGAAGATTTACAGGAAGCTGCTCGCAACGATCCGTCTTACGTCAGACTGTTGGAATGTGTAAGGAATGGATTCCCAATCAACCGGTACGACCTCACAACACGTTCCTCCCGTATTGGAAGCTGAGAGAAGATCTCTACAGTTATGCAGACCTCGTGCTGTACGGGGCAGGTGTTGTCGTACCCGCTGCTCTACGCCGCAGTCTTGGCTCGCCTCCACGACAGTCATCGCGGGGCAAAAGCCACCTAGAGGCGGGCGAGGCAAACAGCATTCTGGCCTGGCATCAACGCCTACATCACTAACACCACTCGTTCGTATGAGCCATGCCAGGTGCTGCAGCCCAGCCAGCAGCAGAAAACACTTATGACCGACTACACCACAATCAGGCCCTTCGAGTCAGTTTCGGCTGATTTCTTCTCTTTTGCGGGGAAGTCTTTCGACGTCATCGCTGACCACCTTTTGGGGTGGCCTGTCATCATCCCGTGAGGCCGCGGCACTACGTCTGCCACCACCACACGCCAGTTTCGCTGCTACTTCCGCGATGCAGGCGTCCTCGTACGGTTGAGAACCGATGGATCTCAGTTCACGAGCCGGGAGTTAGCAGCTTTCCTGGATCGCTGGGAGGACTAGTCCGGCATGCGGTTTCTTCACACCATTACCCCCAGTCCAATTTTCATGTGGAGGCAGCGATAAAGTCTGTGAATCACCTCATCATGAAGGTGGCTCCCTCTGGTAACATCGACTGTTAAGAGTTTGATCGGGGCCTCCTCGAGCTCCGCAACACTCCTACCTACACCGGGCGCTCCCCAGCGCCCTCTTCGGGGCACCCTTCGGGGCACCCTCTTCGCTCCTGTGTGTCTGCTCACCCCGAGTCTTTTAAGAAGAAATGGCAGGCCAATACGGAGGCGTGCGACCATCGGGCCGCCAAACGGGCTCAAGATATCGAGGTTCACTACAACCAGCATGCCCACCCCTTACCCAAGTTGCGGATTTCCGAGCAGGTCTATGTCCAAGACCTAGTATCAATCCG
>JACEEZ010005588.1:495000-527500 GCA_016584305.1 Chionoecetes opilio | reverse complement strand
AACAGCTGCTGAACTACTCTTATTAGTGACTGCCCATTTTAAACTTACTGTAGGGTTGAGTTATTATCGCTGTTAGGACAGAGAGCGATGTTATGAACAATTGTTTTACATTTCCTACAAGTTCTTAAGCTTTATAGGCATGCATTTGAAGCATGTTTACCACGGAGACGGTTAGGCAATAACCAAGGCTCATTAACCTTTTCAACTCTCGTGGTAACAATCTGAATAGATATTAACATGTGGAAAAAACGGGCGGGGATGTTCCCCCTCACATAAGACAACAATTTATTATTCGTACTTCGCTATTAGTAGCCCTAGAACTAGGGATTGATATCTATTATTTGATAGGTCCTAAGTGGTTACTGGTAGGCTGAAGAAGTTTGAATCGTAATTACAGGCTGTTTGATTTGCGTAACAAGGCGCAGGATAACTACCCCTAACGAGGGATCCTTTAAACCTGAGGGTGGCTGATATATCTGATTACCTTCCGGCGTAATAATCGTGATCTCCTTGTGGGGGGGTTCTGGCTTAAATACCTTGCAAACTTTGGGTTTAAAGAAGCTTTAGCTGGTGCTGAATATGAGCACACTCCAGTCATCCCTCATATTCAATTACTTTATCGGATTCTTTGACATTCGTGTTCATGATTTTATAACACATATCCTGAATCATTTCTTTTATCCCCAGCTTGTTTAATGAACTTCAGATAGGCAGTAAGCCGTCTCATATTTTTCCCATTTAAGTTTTTTTAGCATTAGCAGACCTGAGTTTAACTTTTATAGTCATGGGTTATCCAGCTGCTTCATCACACGTATTATATAATCGTGTCAGCCCAACCTAATTTATCAGCTAATGATTTAGTCCCCTTTCCGTCATGATTTTAATATTGATTACTCAAATGAAATATCAATGCAAGATTGTCGTTAACTAAACATTGTTAGATGATAATTATTATATTATAAGTGCGGAGCGCTGTTTGCTGGCCTAACAAGGCCATAACCAGGCCTATGGCCAACCCCCACTTTAGTTATTACAACTAACTATTTACGTAAACCCTTATTTCTATCACTAACCACAGGGTGATGGCATATGTAGTTGAACAGCTGAGTCTTCTTGACGGCTTCGAATCACCCCGCCTCCAGCCTCGTAACCAGCGGTTGTGGTAGGCTCGTAATTATACCTCACAATTAACGACCACTCTGAATCACATGAAACATCAATATTCCTCATAACGGGGCACCAATATGGGAATTTATGTCACATGACATATTTAAAATTTGAAAGTTCTTACCTATTCAATCAACCATGGCACACCTCGACATCTCATCCGCTAATCAACTAAACTAGGGATACTTATCGGTGGATTAGTGGGTTGAATACTGCTGTAGGTTTGGATCAATACTGCAATGGTCTTGTGAAATGAAGCAGTGGTCGCCGGGATCGAGGGCCGCCCGTGAAACACAGAAGCGGAGGGGCGGAGGCGAGTGTTTCGTTACGGCGTCAGAAGGGCTTTTCACAGCAAGTAACTTAACGACGCGGCGGATTGTTATCAGTGTGTTGTATTTTAACACGGTCCTATTGGTTTAACACTATATATGTACAAAATTAACGTATGTACAAATCTCTTCTTTATAATCAGAGAAGAGATATTAACTCGATGGAGGTGTGGAGTGTACTTGTAGACAAGCACGTCTATTAACAATTGATGTTATCCTCTCAAGGGCTCGGAGTGTACTGATTCTTCAAGGTGGGCGAGACCTCCGCTACCAATACCTATGACACGTGTATCATGTCAGGTGGCCTAGAATCTAATGGGCGGCGGCCAATGACCGCGCTTCAAAATCCAGGTGCTAATTATTTAAGTGCAATGCTTATTAACACTGGGAATATTAATTTATCCTATCCCAGTACTAATCATTTACTTAAATTACCTTAATTTTTACCCATTACCATTACAATTATATATACATATCCCTATACGCGCCCTCCTATGATGAGTGGAAAATACCTCTCACTAGGGGGGGGGGGGGGGGGGGACAAACTACCCCCTCTACCAATTATGAGAGGGTGTTTGGTGGATAATTTCCACAGTTATTTCCTGGGTCGTAGTGGGTTCTTTGTGTTGTATATTAGGCATCATTGTTTTTGTCCGTGTCTTAATGTGGCGTGTAAGGTCATATATTTCCTGCATCCCGCACCCTCATTTCGCTCACTTCTCTGCTCCTCTCTTCTCACTGACCCTTGACCAAGCTATTCCCTTTCTACCTTGTTCCTCTTCTCTCTCTCTCTCTCTCTCTCTCTCTCTCTCTCTCTCTCTCTCTCTCTCTCTCTCCTCTCTCTCTCTCTCTCTCCCTCCCTCCCTCTCTCCCTCCCTCTCTCTCCCTCTCTCTCTCTCTCTCTCCTCCCGTCCCTCCCTCTCTCCTCCCTCCTCCCTCTCTCTCCCTCCTCTCCCTCCTCCCTCCCTCTCCTCTCTCTCCTCTCCTCTCTCTCTCTCTTTTCCTCTCTCTCTCTTCCTCTCTCTCTCTCTCTCCTCTCTCCCCTCTCTCTCTCTCTCTTCTCTCTCTCGCTCTCTCTCTCTTTTTCTCTTATCTTCTTCTCTTATTATATTATATATATATATAGTAGATATATATATATATATAATATATATATATATATATATATAGTATATATATATATATATATATATATACAATATATTAATAAATATAATAATATTATATATAATATATATATATATATAAAATAGATATATATATACAAATATATATACACATATATATATATAATTATATATATATTATATATATATATATATATATATATATATATAATATTATATTATAATATATATATGTATTATATATACTATATATATTATATACCATACAAATATATAATAATATATATAAAATATATATATAGATATATATATAATATATATATAAAAATATATATACAATATACATATATATAATAATTAATATATATATATACATATATATATATATATATATATATATCTATATATAATATATATATCTAATATATCTATTATTTTATATCATTATAATATATATATATATGTATATATATATATGCATATCTAAATCTATTCTATATATAATCTATTTTTCTATGTATCTATATATATACGTATATATATATTTTATCTCGTTAAAAGTGATAGCTAGTTCAGCTTTTTATTATCTTCTTAAAGATATTTTCTCTTTGTCTTAAAGGAGTGTCTTATTCTCTTTTGTAATCATTTTTATGACTTTCGCCTTCGCTTCGCACAAAATCTTGGAGTCCTCATCAACAACGGCTTCAGGGAGAGAGACATCAACCGTCAGACTAAGAAATCTTGGAGAACTGGTACAACCCTAACGCCACAAAAAGAGTCAAGACATAACTATCTTCTACCGGGCTTTTTCTCCACCGCTCACCAGGAAGAAGAAAGAATAATATCACAAATCGTCCACCGTAACGTGAAACCTGCAGACCAAGAGAGGCGAATAAAACTACAAATTTACTACAAAAACAAGAAAACCAGCACCCTCCTTCTCCGTAACAGCCCAAGCCAGACGAAGGAGACAAAACAAAAGTCCCATGTCGTATATAGGATCACATGCTAAAGAGGAAAACTTTAAGTCCTCCCCTCATCCTAATCGGCCCTGACGACAACGAAGCTGTCCAGACCCTCTTACTTGCCACCTAACTTCCGGAGCCCCAAAAAGTCACCTATTAGAACAACATGGCATCATCATAACAAGAAAATTTCTAGAAGAAAATACAGAATTGGTTGACATGTGTGCAGCTGTGCGGCGACTTCCCATCCTAGAAGCGCTGTACATAAAAGAGATCAATCCCAAACTTAACGTACAGGCAAACGACCTACAAGCTCTACCCAGCATGAAAAGAGAAAAAAAGCAAATAACAGCCTACTCACAGAAAAGCCAAGCGAAGACCAAACAACCAATCAGCGTCACCCACTCAAGAAGACGAGAAGCAAAAGCTATCTACCAATCACCGGTGCCGCTAATAGGCTGCGTGGCAGGCAGACCGGCTATAAATAGCGCTTCACCTCGCATCTTAATCATGCTCACCTCAACTCCTGAGGAGAAAACATCTTCCACATGCTGCTGAAGAAGGGTTCTTAGACCCGAAATCGCGATACAGCAAACATGACAAGCTACGGGGAAGTCATAAAAGTGATTACAAAAGAGAATAAGACACTCTTAAGACAAAGAGAAAATATCTTTAAGAAGATAATAAACTCTGAACTAGCTATCACTTTTAACGAGATCTGTCTCAGAGAAAATCTCCTGCCCGTATATACTCTCTCTCTCTCTCTCTCTCTCTCTCTCTCTCTCTATATATATATATATATATATATATATATATATATATATATATATATATATATATATATATATTTTTTTTTTTTTTTTTTTTTTTTTTTTTTTTTTTCTTTACGATAATAATGGATAATAATTAATTAGGATAATAACCTAAAAAAAAATAATAATAATTTGAGATTATAAGCGTCAATGATTTACATTGTATGGACATATATCGTATGTATGACATACATACGGAATTAAGTTTCGGCAATCTCCGTGCATAATACTCTAGCCAGAACAATGTGGGGTACTTAGCTGTGGAGGAGAAGCGTTGATTAATTACAAAGATGTTCCAGGGCTTCTTTGACAAGCTGGGAGCCTTGCAATTGGCTGGTCTATGGAACCAGCTGGTGTAAATGTGGTGCGCCTGGCGTTTCTTCATTTGCTTTTCTTCGTTTACTCGGAGAAAACCCGAACTCGTATTTTATATTGAAATAGCATAAAGCTAATATCCCTAGCTAAACGTGTGAAATTTCCATATACATACATATATATATATATATATATATATATATATATATATATATATATATATAATATATATATATATATATATATATATTATGTATAAATTATTTTTGTACATGTCAAAGGAATTACCAAGGGCAAAAAAAAAGTTATATAAATCCCGCTAGCTGCCAGTTCCGACAATAAAAAAGACAGTAAGAGAATGCTGAAAATGGGATGTGCCAATTTTGTTCAGGAGGTGTCTTGACACTCCTTTCTTGCAAAAATGTAAGTCGTAGGAAGGTGGAAAAACTGAAACAGGAAGAGAATTTCAGAGTGTACAGTAAAAGGGATGAAGGAGTGAAGATACTAGTTAACTCATGCACTAATAAGATGGACATAATAAGTATGAGTGAGTTGAAAGTCTTGTGCAGTGAGTTTTCGGGAGGGGGAGAGGCATGCAGTCAGCAAGTTCTGAAGAGCAGTGAGCATGAAAATAACAGTAGAAGAAAGCAAGAGATGTAACAACGCGGAGTGATTTAATGATTGAAGATAGACAGTTAGAGGAGGGGAATCTATGAAACAAAAAGCTTGTGACTCTAACCTGTTTAGGAGAGTTGTATGAGTAGATACCCCCTCCACATACAATAAAGCAAATAATACATGAGAGGCATACTCCATATATGGGGAAATGAGACCCTTGTACAGAGCAAAGAACTGGGAAGGAAAATAAACTGGACGCAGACGCCACAGGACACCTAACGTCTTAGAAGTTGATTTAGAAATCGAATTCAAATGGTAAATTTTTTTTTGATAATTCAAGACCTGCGCTTGAGAGCAAGTGATATCGTAGCTTACACACACACACACACACACACACACACACACACACACACACACACACGCACATACACATACACACACACACATAACGATCGGGCACAAATCAGGGATCACAAATGATAGAGTAATGGTGATTACATTTATTGAAAGGTAATATATTAACATGTTAGGATCTGCAACCATTTAGCCTCAAACATGAACCAAAAATGTCAGGAGGAGCCCTAGAGGACATGCTCCAGATGTCCGTCTTTCACTCGAAGGCATTGTTGAACGCGCCGTGCAAAGTTCTTGATAACGCGTGCACATTCCTCCTCGGTGATCGCCTGAATCTTCTCAGTGATGGCTGCCTTCGATGCAGCAATGGTGCGAGGGCTACCATGGTAGATGTTGTCCTTGAGGAATCCCCAGAGGAAGAAATCTGGGGGGTTCAAGTCAGGCGAGTGAGATGCCCACTCCACTTCAGTTTTGCGTCAGTTTTCATGCTGATGGAACCATTGTTCCTCCACATCAAGGATGGTGATCCTCCTCACACTGCTAATGTTACCATTGCTGAATTGAAGGCAGCCATCACTGAGAAGATTCAGGCGATTACCGAGGAGGAATAATATATATATATATATATATATATATATATATATATATATATATATATATATATATATATATATATATATATATATATATATATATATATATATATATATATATATATATATATATATAATATATATATATATATATATATATATATATATATATATATATATATATATATATATATATATATATATATATATATATATATATATATTATATATATATATATATATATATATATATATATATTATATATATAATATATATATATATATATATATAATATATAGATATATATATATATATATATATATATATATATATATATATATATATCAGATATATATATATACTAGCCGCAAAGCCGCCCTCCGGGCGGACTTTTTGGCTAGCTCCTGCGGAGGGCTATTAGTGGTGGGCCTTTGGCCCACCACCTGTGTTTGGTGGGCCGAAGGCCCACCAAACACGGACTCTCCAGATAGCCCCTTCTAACTTTCCTGAAATCACGGATTAGAAATGTATGTATTCCCCCCACCCATTCACTCACCCATTACCCATCACCCCCCACCCATTCACTCACCCATTACTCATCACCCCCCACCCATTCACTCACCCATTACCCATCACCCCCCACCTATTCCCTCACCCATCACCCATCATCCCCAACCCATCACCCCCCACCCATTCACTCACCCATCACCCCACACCCATTACCCATCACCCCACCCATTCACTCACCCATTACCCATCACCCTACATCAAGGTTTCCTCAATTCTCACAACCCACTTTTTTTTCACAATTATCGCTAATAGGCTGCTAAAAAAAAAAAAAAAAGTGATCGGATCATCTCATAATTGGGCTTAAAACCTTCCCCTGGTCAACCCGGTTCCAAAATGTGCCATATGAGGTGATTGCGCCACGGGGGGCGGAACCTATACCAGACACACACACACACACACACACAGACAGACACACTTTCGCTTATATTTACCATTACCCATCACCCCCCACCTATTCCCTCACCCATCACCCATCACCCCCAACCCATCACCCCCCACCCATTCACTCACCCATCACCCCACACCCATTACCCATCACCCCACCCATTCACTCACCCATTACCCATCACCCTACATCAAGGTTTCCTCAATTCTCGCAACCCACTTTTTTTCTTCACAATTATCGCTAATAGGCTGCTAAAAAAAAAAAAAAAAAAAAATGATCGGATTATCTCATAAGTGGGCTTATGACCTGGTCAACCCGGTTCCAAAAATGTGCCATATGAGTTGATTGCGCCACGGGGGGCGGAACCTATACCAGACACACACACACACCACACCACACACACACACACAGACAGACAGACAGAGAGACACACTTTTGCTTATATTATTATAGATTACCCATCACCCCCCACCTATTCCCTCACCCATCACCCATCACCCCCAACCCATCACCCCCCACCCATTCACTCACCCATCACCTCACACCCATTACCCATCACCCCACCCATTCACTCACCCATTACCCATCACCCTACATCAAGGTTTCCTCAATTCTCGCAACCCACTTTTTTTTTCACAATTCTCGCTAATAGGCTGCTAAAAAAAAAAAAAAAAAAAGTGATCGGATCATCTCATAAGTGGGCTTATGACCTTCCCCTGGTCAACCTGATTCCAAAAATGTGCCATATGAGGTGTTTGTGCCACGGGGGGCGGAACCTATACCACACACACACACACACACACACACACACACACAGACAGACACACTTTCGCTTTTATTAATATAGAAGATAGATAGAAGAAGATATATACATATATATATATATATATTTATATATATTATTATATATATATATATATATATATATATATATATATATATATATATATATTTATATTGTTCATATTGCTTACATTGTTTTCCTAATGTTTCGTTTATTACTTTTTTTCCTGTCTTATTTTTCCTTAACTTGCGGATTGGCAATTAATAGGAAAAGTTAGTAGGTTTATCCATTGTTCTGTGTTAATATTTTTTGTAGAATATTGACGTGATTGATGCTTTTTCACCAATATATTCTCGTATTTTTTTTTTATTTCCCCTTTGCTACTTTAAATTTCTCAATTAATCTGTACTCAACCTCGAGCAAACGAAGGTGTGATTGAATGGTTATGAGTTAGTTGTGCGTGTGTGTGTTTATTTGTGTGTGTGTGTGTGTGTGTGTGTGTATGTGTGTGTGTGTGTGTGTGTGTGTGTGTGTGTGTGTGTGTGTATGTGTGTGTATGTGTGTGTGTGTGTGTGTGTGTTTGTGTGTGTGTGTGTGTGTGTGTGTGTGTGTGTGTGTGTGTGTGTGTGTGTGTGTGTGTGTGTGTGTGTGTGTGTGTGTGTGTGTGTGTATTCATCTAGTTGTATTCATCTAGTTGTATTTTACAGGGCCAGAGCGACGCTCGTATGGCCCCGTCTCCATATCAACATTTATTTTTCTCATTCATCCTTAATGTTGGTCGAAGCCACCACCCCGGGAGGCGGGTCACAAACCCCCGGCTAACACCCGGTACCCATTCACTGCTGGGTGGACAGGGGCTCGGGTTTTAAGAAGACCGCCCGTCTGTCTTCGCTCCGTCCGGGGATCGAACCCGTGACTTTTCGTTTGTGAGCCGAATGTGCTAACCACTACACTACGGAGTTCCCTTGACCACTACACTACAGAGTGTGTGTGTGTGTGTGTGTGTGCTTAAGTGTGTTTTTTCACATATAGTTTACAAGTATGTAATGTACACGATTTAAATTGAAGCTCGTGTTGTTGTGCCTCCAAATTAAATATTCTCATAAAATGTTTATCTCGAGATGTTATTCAACTTGAATACCATATCTGCTCGCAACCCATTCTAAGTAATGTCATAAAGGTAACGAGAGAGAGAGAGAGAGAGAGAGAGAGAGAGAGAGAGAGAGAGAGAGAGAGAGAGAGAGAGAGAGAGAGAGAGAGAGAGAGAGAGAGAAGAAGAAAAAGTGTATCTGTGTGTCCGTGTATGTGTGTGGATATACATGGCATGTGTAGGAGTGTATGTGCATTCTGGCATGTGTGTGATGGAGGGCTGCAAATAATGATTCACTCACACACACTTAGTATTGCCGATCAAGGTGTGCAGAATGTATTAGTTGAGCGGCAGAGAGAGTCACGGGTGGAGGGGTGGTGGATGTGAGGGAAGGCGTGGTTGTGACTGCCAAGATCAGATTTTAAGAGTCTGGAGGGAGAAGTGCGCGGTGTTATCCCTCATCTAGCTTCTTTCAGCTCGAGGATCTCTGGCGGTGTCTGTTTGTGAAGTTTCTAAGCCGTGTAGGGTCACCTTGCGTCGTGCCTCGCGTTACAGTTTCATAGTCATGTTCATATTTTGCTCTTATAACATTATCAGATTATTTACTATTTTTTTTAGCTTTCTTATCACTAGATAGTATGTATCCATTCTTTCTTAGTTATATACGAATCGTTATCGTTGCTCTTCGGTTTTCTTTTGACCGATACAAACACATAATCTATACATATACTATACAATTTACATTTTGTTGCCTTATTTACTGTTTTCAAGAGTGATTAATCTTCCCTCACGTACCTTTCACGCACTCCCCTCAGGCTACAACCTCGGTTACGGATGTGTCTTTATGCTCAGGTGAGGCGCCTTGTCCGCCCAAACAACAGGCGTGTTGATGTGAACAAGTCACGGCAAACCTTCATGACGCACTAACAAACAATGAACACAGTGGACACCTTCGGATCCTAACAGTGAACAGCGTGTGCTTGTGCGACGCCTTGGAGCCCCGTGGAAGAGTGACACTGAGGGCAAGGCGTTCGGGAGGGAGGGAGGTGAGGTGTTGGGTGTGGGCGAAGGGTCTCCAACTTGGCCCCTTCTTGGCTTTCATTATGAATTCATAGTCACGCCCACTCCCCACCCTCACCCACAACACCCTTTGATACGCCTACACAGCCCCCATGAGCCCCTAGCCACACCATGCAAAACCTCATTGTCGCCGGTGTTCCAGAGCAGAGGTAAATGTCACCCTTTCGCCGTGCCATGGCACCTCGGGGACTCCTCCCTATTCACCATTTACATGCTAGCCATGTATGTATTAGTCAGGTGTAGATGTAAGATTAAATTTTATAAACTGGTCAGATATGCAGTTAATGAAAATCGTCCCGGCGAAGTATTTCATTTTCGCCGACCATGCTCCGCCACAAGTGTTGAAAATGGTATTTTTTTTTCGGCCATGAGGAATGTGGTGGTGTAAACGGAAAACATATTTATATGTATATGTGCTCTGATAATACGCATTTTTTCAAGTTAAGTATGTTGATGTTCAAGTTAAGTAAGTTGTGAAAAACAGAGCAAAAAATATTTGAAACCATAGTGAAAATATCAGATATTAATTAATGATAAATATCGTTATCTATTTTACTGCAAATACATATGCTTAGTGTCACATTAATATCCATTGGATGCAATTTGATACTTGAAGAGAAAAAATGAATGAAGCAAATCACACAAATGGTTCTCAGGTAAATGATAAAATAACACACTTTCTTCCTCACTGCTCCTCTGTAAGTGCCTCGCAAGTCAATGTATTCGCTTGTTTCTTGACTATAATTTCAAGATTTGATGGACCTGGAATTTGTAACAGTCCTGCAGTTTACGATACTCCCACAGGAACACCTCGAGTGCTGTATCGGATGTAAGGATGACGCTATATCGGGGCCGAGGTTTCGTGGACACTTGTTGCTGTTAGACATGTAATTGAAGATAATTACTCTGGCTCAGCTCCCAGCTCTCTTTGGCTCCTGGCCTGCGTTCTAGCGGAGAATACACCACACGGAGAACGTTGCTATTTAGGGCAGTATACATACCGGTTATCAAAAGTTGTCAAGAATGTTTAGAAATGTAAAAGGAAAGCATGACACTTTGAAATGTAGAGTGGAATTGTAAACCACGTAGCTCTTAATGTCGAGGCTGCTTATAGAGCACAAGACTCCTTCGAATTTTGTGGAGTTGTATGTATGTTAGCATCTTTGCAGCCATGTTGAACATTTCTTTGTTCGTGGATAAATTTCTGGAGTATTTTAGTTTTCCTTTTGGAGAGGTGTGGGCTTTTTTTTTTAGTTTCCCGTAATATGTTGGATAATGCATTATCTCCGTGGTTGGTGGCAATAGCAACACTTGATAACACTAACCTAGATAAAAAGCGACGTGGAGCCACATATTATAGCACACAGAAAGGAGGAAAAAAAAGGGAATACATGGTATATGATTATACCGCTTTGAGAAAATAATAGTAAGTCTTTTGCATTAAGCTCTTCATAATTCCCCTGGAGGCTTAGGAGTTTGTTCTTAATGGGACTCCAGTAGCCCACAGTGCCTAACCTTGGAGTCTCCAAAGGCATATTTTTGTGTTCTCATTTAATTTTGGTTATGAAAATTGGCGGTTATGTTGCGGAATCGTCTTCATTGTAGTGAATTATTTACTGTTCACCTTGTGTGCGAGTGTGTGTGGAGAAAGAGAGAGCGAGCGAGAGAGAAAGAGAGAGATATAGGGGAATGAATTTTTTTTTTTTTTAAATATATAGCTTTTTATAGTTTCCGTTTTGTCCCATCGGGATAATATAGAATATCAAATAATGGGTTCTCGATGTAAATATATTTTTACCGTATACACATCACTAACTTATTTTCTCCTTTACAGGTAAGTTAACTGATCCAACCTCATGATGATCCACTTCTGTCAAGTCCCTGTGAGTACTAGTTATAGGCTCTTTTAGTGCAAAGACCTCAGGATGTAACAGAATGTAGGATAACTGTGAGAAAATATTGATGAATATATGTATTACTGCATACATATATTTCCACATATGATTGCGTTATTGAAGGGGCTTTACAATAAAAGCAATGCCTTGCAATTTGGTAAATAGGCCTAAGACAAATGTGTTAGGTGTAGAAAATCATGTATTTCGCTTGTGTTTCATTATCAATTCATAGACGTGGCATATATCGATATTCTGTAATCAACTATATCGATTCATATTCTGAGAAGCAAGAGGAAATAATATTTGTATTACACTGAGTTAGGTATTAGGGAATTCTGGTTAATAAGTTTTAAGAACATAAGAACATAAGAAAATAAGGAAGCTACAAGAGACCGTGAGACCTACACGAGGTAGTTCCTGTTACTTAACACTGCCTACATCCACCTTTCATCCCCATCCATGAATTTATCTAGCCTCCTTTTAAAGCTCCCTAATGACTCCGCACTAACTATCTGTCTACTGATTCCATTCTAATCATTTCTACCGTATTTGTGAACCAGTTATTCTCTATTTCTTTTTTAAATCGACGCTTTTCTAGCTTGAATCCATTACTTCTTGTTCTACCCTGGTTACTAGCTGTAAGAACTTTTCCTACCTCTCCTTTAGTATATCCCTTTATCCACATAAAAACTTCTATCAGATCGCCCCTTACTCTGCGTCTCTCGAGTTAGTGTAAATTTAATAGCTTCAAACTTCTCTCATACCTAAAGTTACGCTTCCCATGAATAATTTTGGTCATCCTTCTCTGCACTGATTCTAACAAGGTTATATCCATCCATTAATATGGAGACAAAAACTGAACAGCATACAGTAGGTGAGGTGTGACTAGAGCCAAATAAAGCTTTAGAATAACCTCAGCACTTCTACTTTTAACACTTCTAGTAATGAATCCTAACACCCTATTAGCTCTATTTCTAGCCTCAATATATTGTTTCCTAGGTCGGAGGTCGGAGCTCACCCTCACTCCCAGATTCTTCTCACCTTTAGATCTTTTCAGCGATACATTGCGTATGGTGTATCTATTACCAGTTGTTTTTTCTAGCAACATTAATAACGCTGCACTATCACTATTAAATTCCATCTGCCATCTGACTACCCACTCATTAAGTTTATCTTAGTCTCCCTGCAATATGTTTACATCAGACTGTAGTCCAATAATCCTACCTACCTTAGTATCATCAGCAAACTTGTTGATATCACTGCTAATCCCACTATCCAAGTCGTTGATGTAAATAAAAAAATAGTAATGGACCCAAAACAGACCCTTGTGGCACCCTGCTTGTTAGCTGCCCCCAATAAGATTTAGAACCATTAATTGTAACCGTTTGTTGCCTATCACTTAGCCAAGATCTAATGCAACGAAGAACCTTCCCATCTATTCCACGAGCCTTAACCTCATCTAAGAGTCGATCGTATGGTACCTTATCGAATTCCATACTAACGTCGTGGTATATTATATCATAATCCTTATCATTATCTGCTGTATTATAAAATTTCCTAGAAAACTCAATAAATTGGTGAGACATGACCTACCGTTGGTGAATCCATGTTGTGAATCATTGACCAAACAAATTTTTTTCTAAATGCTCTCTAATGTTTATTGCAATATTAGATTCCAATAGTTTACCTACCACTGACGTTAGAATAACGGGTCGGTAATTTGACATTTATTCCTCTATCACCTTTCTTAATTATGGTGACTACATTTTCTTTCCTACATATTAACGGCACTTCGCCTATATCAACCGATTTACTAAAAATGTGCACTAACGACTCCCGAACAACCTTATTGCATTCTTTTAATACTCTGGGATAAATTTCATCTGCTCCTGGTGACTTAAAATTCTTAATTATATATATACCCTCTTCTACCATTTCCTTAATTATCACAATATCTTTTCAATAAGTTTCCTACCTAGTTATCTACCTAACGATACCTAGTTATCACAATAAGTTTCTCATCATCGCTTCCTTTAAACATCTGTTCACCATCAGCTATCGTCTGTATACCCTTCTGAGTAAAAGCACTTAAGAAATAATCATATACACTTGTACACATATCCTCATCCGTGGTTACGATTTCACGCTGCCCTATTCTTAACGGCCCCACTGAGACTCCCTAGTCTTTGTTTTATATACCTGAAAAAAAACTTTAGGGTCGGTCTTTACCTGTCCAACGACCTTAATCTCATAATTATTCTTAGCTTCTCTTGTACATCTTTTCACTGTCCTCGCCATCACAATATACTGTTCTTTGCTCACCTGTCCAGCCTTGAACCTTAAGTACATGTTTCTTTTTACTCCAATGTTGTGTTTTAAATTCGCGGTCATCCACTTGGGGTCGTTCTTCCTTGATATTATCGCCCTATAAGGCATATTCTTTTTCTGTCCTGCAATTAAATTCCTTACAAATAATGTATAATCTTCATCAGCCCCGACCTCACTGACACCTGTCACCGCTCTGACCTCCGACCACTCCTTCCCCTCCATTCTACATCCCGAGTCAATCCCCTCCAGGTGTCTTCTTAATCCTGCATAATTAGCCCTTCTGAAGTCAGGTACTCTATGCTTATTAACACTTCTATTTCCTACTTTCCATTTTCAGCAAAACCTAATTTCACAATAATCTGTCTCCTAACTGTCCTCCAACCTCCACCTCTGTAACTAAATCTTCCCTGTTTTGCGGCCTTGTGTATGTGTTAATTGTTAGTGTCTATCCGGGAAGCGTAGTACTCTTCTCTGGAATAGTATGTGGTGTGGGGATGCCGGGCCAATCACCGATGTCTAAGATCGTGACGTCACATTGGGGGTGAAGCCTACGTGATCACTGGGCTATAATATGTATGTCTTGTTTACGATTAAACCTATTACATTATATTATTCAACCTAACCTAACCTAAACTAGCATAACCAAGTCCAACCTAACCTAGCCTTGATTTTAGAAATGTAAAATAAAACACAGCTTTTAATCCAGCGATCACTTAAGCTCCACCCGCGTGGAGCTAAACGTGACATCACGAGCTTGGACAGCAATGATTGGCTAGAGACATCCCCCATACTACATACTATTCAAGAAAAGGGCAATATATATCCGGGAACATTTTCTCTGACAAATATTATAGTATTTTTTTAACACAGGACGATAACCAAAACTATTTGTATATAATCTTATCTTTAGGAGGTTAATGGTACATGTAGACAGTCATGCTATGGATATTACCAGTATCTGCTCAAGAAAAAACGTACTGCAGCGTGCAGAATCTACCCATCTGAAAGGAACACAAGAGAAATAAGAGGTAATGAAAGAGGAAGAAAAGGAGACAGAAAAGAAATAGACTAGGAATAGAGAGAGAGAGGAGGAGAGAGAGAGAGAAGAAGAGAGAGGAGGAGAAGAGAGAGAGAGAGAGAGGAGGAGGAGAGAGAGAGAGAGAGAGGAGAGAGAGAGAGGAGAGAGAGAGAGAGAGAGGAGAGGGAGAGAGAGGAGAGAGGAGAGAGGAGAGAGAGAGGAGAGAGAGGAGAGAGAGAGAGAGAGAGAGAGAGAGAGGAGAGAGAGAGAGAGAGAGAGAGAGAGGGAGAGAGAGAGAGAGAGAGAGAGAGAGAGAGAGAGGAGAGAGAGAGAGAGAGAGAGAGAGGAGAGAAGAGAGAGAGAGAGAGATTAATTGCCACTCTTGACCTTGCCAGCGACGTGTTGAGGGAGGGGACTCCTTTTGGCACATACGATAGGCTGGCACTGGCACGCTCTTTAACGTCTTCCCTCTCCCTTCCTCTCTTCCTCCATACTTCTACCCCACCCTATATCACTTTCTCTCCCAACTCTCTCCCTCCTCTCCTACTTCCGTTTAGTTTCTCAGTTTCCATTTGCATATTCTTCGTACATTCATCCCTCTCACATATCATCAGTTACTTCTCCGGTACCTTCTTTACTCCCCTGTCTTTTAATACTAGATTATCATGTTGTTATAGTTTTTTACATTTTTCATAATATTTTACTTCAACTAATGTCTCCACACACACACACACACACACACACACACACGCACGCACACGCACGCACGCACGCACGCACGCACGCACGCACCGCACACGCACGCACGCACGCACGCACGCACGCACGCACGCACGCACGCACGCACGCACGCACGCACGCACACGCACGCACGCACGCACGCACGCACGCACGCACGCACGCACGCACGCACGCACGCACGCACGCACGCACGCACGCACGCACGCACGCACGCACGCACGCACGCACGCACGCACGCACGCACGCACGCACGCACGCACGCACGCACGCACGCACGCACGCACGCACGCACGCACGCACGCACGCACGCACGCAAAGACAGATTTTCATACAGGAAGAAAGGAAACTCGAGTGGGTAGTCAGGTGGCAGATGGATTTAGTATTGAGAATTGTACCGTAAACAATGTTGGTAGAGAAAATCCTTATAATAGGTACACTATACGCAAAATATCACTGAATAGATCAGAAGGTAAGAACAATTTGGGTGTGTGGGTAAAATGGGTATGTGTAAAACATGGGTAAAACATATATAATGTGGGTAAAACAGAGGGGCTAATCTGTGGGCAACAACGTTCAAGTACGTTCTTTAATTTCCCGCCACATACGGATTTGAAAATTTGGCTCACGGTAGCAATTATGTTCCTGGGCGTGTCCGGCAAGCTTGTCCTACAGTTTCGTGCCATTTTGACAGATGCAACGCCTACCAGAGTACCCCCCCACCCCATCCACCGTCCCTCAGTGAGTCAGCAACCCCCGACTCAGAGTCAGTCAGTAATCCCCGAACCAGGGGGAGAACACCCTGGCCAAGCTCTAACCCTGGGAAAGTTCTGAGAAGCAGGGGTAGTGTTTGTGTACATAGTGTGGAAGATAAGGCTCTTAGAAATACCTTTAGCGTAAGGAAAAAAATGACTTCAAATATTCCGTAATATTTATGTTACTATTTTGGGAATGGAGTGCTTTATACACGAAACAGGTGATTTTGCTTATAAATAAGCATGCTTCATAGATATAGATATCCTTGAGAAGTTATTGGTGTACAAAAAATGTGGTAAATGATGAAATATCGCTCTGACATCCACGAGTCGTGGTGGGGGCGACGTGCCAAGTTGTAATATAAACAAACCATATGTGCTTTTGATAAACCTGATTCAGTGTGACATATTATATTTTTGCATTGTAATATATAGTGAAGGATAAAAAACTGTGATAAGTGTATAAATGCGGCTATCACACCGACCGCAAGTACTGCATCACCGCTGCAATGAGCATATCTGGCATTATCGCTTAGCGATGCAGGTCCCGCGGGACATTTAAGCGAGGTGATTTGGACCTTTAACTATTTTTTTTTTCTGGGGTCATTTTGGGAAATTTGAAGGCAAAAAATAAGATTTTATTTTTTGTGACCAGGAGGAGTACTATTGCTGTTATTTAATTTGACCACTTATGGAAATATAAGGGGATATAATAATATATATTATAATAAAGGATAAGTAGGAAAAGTTATTTCGACTAGTAATCGGGGTAGAACAAAAAGTATTCAAACCAGAAAAGCGTAGATGAAGAAAAATAGGGATAAACTGAATCACAAATTGGATGGTAAATAATTGGATTGGACTTAGTCATCAGGTAATTATATAGTGCGGAGTCAAAAGGGAGTTTTAAAAGAAAGCCAGACAATTTCATGGATGGGGATGAAAGGTGGATGCAAGTAGTGTTAAGTAACAGGCAATACCACGTGTAGGTCTCACGGCCTCTTGTAGCATCCTTATTTTCTTATGTTCTTATGTTAAAACGTTTCAAAGCCAGCGAAAGTCACATCTCGAGATGAGTCACGCCAGGTGATGGAATCAACAGGTGAGGTATTGACCTACCTCTTTCCTCCCCCTAACCCCGCCCCCCTATCACCTCAATTCCTCTCTCTTACAAAAAATAACTATGTCTACCTATCTCTGTCCTACTGTAATGATTTGCACCATTGCCTCATCATTGTTTTGTGCGTGCGTGCGTGCGTGCGTGCGTGCGTGCGTGCGTGCGTGCGTGCGTGCGTGCGTGCGTGCGTGCGTGCGTGCGTGCGTGCGTGCGTGCGTGCGTGCGTGCGTGCGTGCGTGCGTGCGTGCGTGCGTGCGTGCGTGCGTGCGTGCGTGCGCGCGTGCGTCGTGCGCGCGTGCGTGCGTGCGTGCGTGCGTGCGTGCGTGCGTGCGTGCGTGCGTAAGTGTGTAAGTGTGTGTGTGTGCGTGTCATTCACTCATCCATGGTCTTGTCCACGCGAGTCAGACTCGCGATCGCCAGTTTCACCCTCCCGGTGTGAGCTTGCAGCTCATTATTACCGATCTTTGAGTAATGCTGGGACCTCACACACCACAGACCTCCATCCCCTTGCTCAAAAAATACAGTAACTGCCCGAATTTCTCAGTGGAAATATCCCCGGGAATGAGCAGGGGCGGGGATCGAACGCCTGACCAAAGAATGGTGCCGGAATGGTGTGTGCGTACGTGCGTGCGTGCGTACGTGCGTGAGAGAGAGAGAGAGAGAGAGAGAGAGAGAGAGAGAGAGAGAGAGAGAGAGAGAGAGAGAGAGAGAGAGAGAGAGAGAGAGAGAGAGAGAGAGAGAGAGAGAGAGAGAGAGAGAGAGAGAGTGAGAGTGGTGTGTGTGTGTGTGTGTGTATGTGTTCAAGTAAATTAAGATCTCATATCGCTTGTAGGAGCGTGTGTAAATTAACGCATATTTCATGTTTTACTACGGAGGGATAATCTAGATTTGGTTTCAGTGTCATTCTACTTTGTTATAAAGAAGGGAGCAATACCGAGCATACTTGTTTTAGTCGTGCTAAAGTATTTATGAGCCCTTTACGTGAACACTATTTGCACCGGTTAGTGTGTTAGATAGGTAGGAACATGGTGAATTAAGATCCATCTCGCCCAACAATCAGGAAGCTGTCACGTTTGAATATTTTAAGAATTTCGCAGTGACAGTCTCTTCTTATTTTAATTAGAGAATATATATATATATATATATATATATATATATATATATATATATATATATATATATATATATATATATATATATATATATATATATATATTAAGAAAGCATTGTTATGCGAGATTAAATATCTTTCACAATGATTCTTCCGATTGATTTAACAAGTGTTCTGCGGCAGGAACCTGCTATTCACCCATCTGTACCCGTGTGTATGTGTGTAATTAGCCTACGGTGAGGTGCCACGCCAGGTGAGGTTGAAGGCAGACAGACATTCTTTGGCTCAGTGACTTCTGGGATGCCGTGCCAACTATTTCCTAATTGACAAGAAAGTTCAGTCTGTTTAAAACACAAGAGATAGCGTTTTCTGACCACTTGTTACTGTTTTGATTATGGTATAAATACCAGTAAGACGCCTTAGTCGGCGAAGGACGAGCGAGCCCGTAGAAACCCGATAGGACTCTCGATAGCAAGGAAATTTGTCTGCTGTCATCTAATATCCATTTACCTTTGCCTTTTTACGTTGCAACTTTAGGGATTGAATGGGGCTATCAGATGGCGAAGACCACTTGTCAATCGGAAGCGGGATTCCAAAGATATAAGCTCCTGAAAAGCGTGATGGTTGGTCGGGTCGGGTCGGCCGCTTATCCCGGAAAAATCCCGTACCAGTGAGGACTCACGAGCGCCTCGCACGTAATTAATAAGAGAACTAATAGTATTAATTATGGCTATTATCATTATCATTGTTAGTATTATCATTATTCTTTTTTATTGTTATTATCATTATGATAATTGCTGTATGGATAACATTATTGGTTACAGTTTACTATTTATAAAAAAAGTCATAGCAATATTACTAGTAGGAGTAACAGCATCAGCAACAGCAGTTCATATATTTGTAGTAATAATAGTCGATTAGTAGTATTGTGCAAGTAATAGTAGTAGTAGTAGTAGTAGTAGTTGTATTGGTGGTAATAGAAGCAGTAGTAATTAAGATAGGGACAGCTAGAGGTGAAATTTTGTTTATTAGATAAAATCTTCTGTTTTGATCGAGCATCTTGCGCCCTAATGTTCAAAAGAGCCAGATTTTTTGTGGATATATACTTGGCACAAGTTTTCATGTAATCTGGTAAAAAAGATAATTGTATGTGATGGTTTACGAATACTATAGGTTCAAAGAAACACTTCTTATCATTGTACGCATTTGAAACAACGTGAGATTAGCGTGATTTCTTTCGGTGTTCGTGGAATGAAATGCTAGATGCTGGCTTGGCACAGCACGGTGAGAGGGGTAAGGTTAGAGAAGGAATAAAGGGCGTCAGACCCCTATAAGAATGGTGGTGAATAGACGTGTACATAAGTGTGAAAGACACTACAGGTGTTCTGCATCTACTTTTTTGTGGTGTTTTAGCAGCTTTTTATATGTTTTCAATGTACTTTACTAGTGTATTGCTCTGAATTTGATATGAACTGTTATTTGTTGAGATATCATGCTTTGTTTTGTCACTCTGTGTCTGTATGTGTGTGTTCCTCGCCACTTTGCTGGATGACACGTATCATCTTTTATATTCCCCTGCAAGTCATACGTGTAGTTGCTGCGTGTGTCGCTGCTTCCTTCAGTGCAGGACGACGATCCCCTCCAACGTATCCTCGTCCAGGTCATCTCGCTGACGTAATAGACAAAAATTAAGTCGAACATGGCCGGACCATCTAGTTAAGCCAGACCTGTGGGAGAACTTTATAACGTCAAGCAGACCGTTTGTCAGGGTCGTCTTGACAGCTGGTCCTATTTATGGTTCTGAGTTGAATTCATGAAGTACGATTTAATGACTTTTCACCTAATGCGCATTTTCTCATAACAAAATAGTATCTTCTTATAAATATATATTTATAGTTACATGGCCACGTCTTCGCCTATGAATGAACAACGCCGTTTTATGAAAAAAAATTGTCACACCAATTTGTCCAGGAGACTTTTCTTAATAAGATGTAAAAAAAATAGTATTCATTCCATAGCTGCTGCAAATAACAGTCATAATGTAAAATGTGGTATAAACATTACGGAGAGGATTTTGACTTCTGCTCATCATAATTTTTGTATTCTTTATTGTGCTTTCAATGACATTTTTGAGTTCTACAATTACTGTTGCGTCGAACGATGTAAATCAAAATGGCCTATCAAGTTTTGGAGGTGAGCCATGAGAAATAATAAAGAAGCATGGATGTGATTTCACTTGTACCGACCGACTCGGCAAACTTGTTGAGAAAAGTTACCTGTCAGCTTTCTTCGCTCGGTAACATCTTGGTTCGTGGTTTCGCCATCATCTGCTCGCCGTAAGTGCAGCCACTTCCATTGATTGTATGTTGTGTTATAAAAAGTATCCCTTCCACTCGCTCTCGCACTTACTCACGTTATCGTTCCCAGTGCAGCCGCACCCTTAGTCTTTACACGCGCTTTTTGCGTTAGTGTCTCCACAACCCAGAGGTATATAGTCTTTGAGTCAGTTATGTAAGTAAGTTTATTAATGTTTTAGGAGATTGTGAGACTTGACTCTTTGACACCAGCTATCAGCTCTACAATATTAATGTGGGATCAATGAGCATTCACTTCGCCGTAGCCAGCACGCGTCTTCTATGATGTCACCGTTTACTTCTAGAACTGCTCTCAATGCAAGAGAGATTGCATCAACTCACAGTGTAGCTTCATCTCTTGCTACACCCTAACGTTCTCGTGCTGGATCAGATTTGTTCACCCTCTCTATTGTCTCAGGGAGCATGGAGCACAACTTGGGATCAGTAACCTCGTCGTCCCATTAAGTAGTGGTCACTTGATTGACGTGCCTCTTCATTTATGATGCCGCCGCTCTCAGCCAGCTACACACAGACATATGACTTGTCAACTGCCCACATAGAGAACATGACGCGCCTTGTCAGCTTGTTGGGCTTTCACCGATATCACGCTTCCATAGAAGACCACGGTGCTCCGCCAAGACTGATACCGAGTACACGAGCGCCTTTGGACACGCATTCAGCCACTTTACAGATCGGGCCGTAACGACTCAAGTGACTCTCCACCTCCGCCGAAAATGCCATGCTTTCGTCCACCAGAATGTCGTCCGGGTACGGCGAAGTGGCACGACCAATCCTATCGTCCCAACTCACCACGGTGCTCAGTACATTTTTCAAGACGAGCGATACGATGTTAGGTCCAAAGCAGTCTCCTCAAGCAATACAAATTTCCTTTTAATACCACCGTCTGACACGACCATAACGACGGTTGTAAGTAAATTTGTAGGTAAGTCTTGCGGCGATCTATGAGAGCGAGTCTCTGTCCACGCCTGCACCACTCTGATATTCTCCGCGCAGACATCAGCTTCAGCTGTATGGACATCGAGATGGGAGTTCAGTTCATAAAAATCTAATACTGGGTGCCTTTTTTTCTTGTTTTGTTAAACAATAGCCATCCGAGTAATTGTTAATTTCACTGGGCCATGAGCGTCCTCATTATACGGAACTAGCCAGCCGTTCTTGATCCACTGACTCAATTATTTGTCATAGTCATGTTGATCTTCCTGAGGCACCCTGTACTCCGAAGATGTATTAAGAAGCCGCAGCGGTCCTGTGCCCCTACGTCATTTCCACAACCCTGTTCAATCGTTTCGTTTAGTGACATCGTCACTATACAGCTCTTCTCGTCGATGTCTTTCCGCACGGTGGTAGAAGTTGCCGCCCCTACTGGAGCCTTCGATTTCTCAATTCCGAAACGCATATCGTTCAGCAAACGCATTATCACACCACGTAGAGCTCTCACACCGTGCATGCCCAGAATGAAGTCAAATTGAAGCGGCTTAGAAGGCACCACAAGGGCACTCACAGTCACAGGTGCTCCTAAAGGCAGCTGGATATGTACCTCGCCTGTACCCATACACACATCACGCTCACAGCTCATCGTCGTCACGCTGACATTTTCTGTCATCCAGCAGGAGTACATGGGGGCGTGCACAATATACTTAGAGTACATCCAGTGTCATCCAGTGCGTCACAGTTCACTAGATCGACAAACAATCGAACCACTGGCAAGGCGCCTTTCACTGATAGTTCGGAGGAGGCGGGTTATGGTGTCACCTCTCTCAAAGAGTTTTCCGGGCACGACGAAGCAATGTGCCCTTACCGTCCACAGCTGATACAACGCACATTGATGCGCCCTTCGCAGCGTCCGCTGCGTCCAGTCAGGCAGTCAGGAGCGTAGTGCTTCGGCTGGTTGCAGGCTCGACATAACACAGCAGCCGATGCCGGAAGTGTCCTGTGTTGTTTCTGACGGATGCGGACAGGTGGTGCTGTAGCCCTGGCGCCGAAGCTTTTCTAAGCGATGACTTCTCATGCACGGTTCAGAATTGGAGTAATATCCATGTCTTTAAAGGCGTAAACCAGCTCTCAGGATGTTACGAACAAAATCAGAAAGACCTGCCACAAAAGCACACCTCAGGCTGGCGTCGTGCATTCCTCCAAATAGTGCAGCGTGGTGGCACAGGTCAGCCAGGTACATATCGACTGACTCGCCCTAACAAAGTCTGCGGGCGACACACTGGTAGTATGCAACAAACTTATCTGCAACAAAATTGTATATGAGTGCTGCCTGTATCTTATCAAAGCGTCCCTTGTGTGCCCTGCGCAACTGTGTGCTGTGCAGCATTCCACGGAGAATGTTCCACAGGTGAGTCGAAGTGGCACGATGGTGTGTAGTTTGGTGATCCCTCGTAGCCGGCACACCAGCTCAAACTTATCAAGCCACTACACCACTTTTTGCAACACGCCGTCAAATTCGGGTATCAAGCGCAGGCTCATCGGAAAACTGTCTAAACGTAATGCAGAATCTTCAGACTTCATCGTGGTTGCTGTCGTATACCTGGATAGCTTGTAGTGTTAATTGGTTACAGGCAGAGGGAGACAACCAACGCTTGTACCTGATATATTCCGTCTGATTTCACCTTACAAGGTTCGCCAAGTCATCAGTCTGGTTTGAAGTTTCGAAACTCACACAGACTAGCATGAATGGCTTAAGAAACAATTGAAATGTGAAAACTACTTAACATGACTAAACAACAGACAAGGCTTAACGCTCAAACACGCACGCACACACACGCGCACACACACACACCCACACACACACACACACACACACACACACACACACACACACACACACACACACACACACACACAAACACGCACGCACACCACAGAACGGTCACACCTACAGTCAGGACGGGTCAGTTGGTTAGGCGTCCTGCACCATGCTGTGATCCGGCGTTTGATACCCGGCCCCGCTCATACCCGGGGATATTTCCACTGACAAATTCGGGCGGTTACTGTCCCCCTTGAGCAAGGGGATGAGGTGTGTGGTGTGTGAGGCTCCAGCATTAGCCAAAAATCGGTAATAATGAGCTCCAAGCTCGCTCCGGGAGGGTGCAACTGCAGATCACGAGTCCGACTTGCGTGGACAAAACCATGGGTGAATTACACACACACACACACACACACACATACACACACACACACACACACACACACACACACACACACACACACACATACACACACACACACAGACACACACACACAGAGACAGACACACACACGCACACACACTCACGCACACACACACCACACACACACACACACACACACACACACACACACACACACACACACACACACACACACACACACACACACACACACACACACACACAAGACACACCACACTATCAACCTCTTTTTTATTGTATATTTCTGCAACACTTTATATATATTTGATTTCAATTGATGGGACATATTCCTTTATCAGCTTAAAATTGAATAACCTCGTCGTTGACTGGTCGGGTGACACACGGGATGTAAAAAATAGGTCATCACGCCTCGCCACTCCTGTATTTAGCTACCGGAGGCATGTGTGGGTCCATTTGCAAGTTAATGGTTGTTAGTGTCACTCAAATCATTACCTTTGATGTGTCATTGATTTTAAGACTTTATGGTACAGGTAAACCCACTTTATAAATGTATCTTTGCGTTATTACGTACTATCATTCATAAAATTGGAATTATATGTAATAGATTTACAACTCATACACGTCTATTTGTAGCCCCTTTTACGACCATCTGTTTGTGTATCGCACTTAACCATATAATTTTTTTTTGTCAATATACGTCATATACGTAGCTATGCATATCAGATGAACTGAAAAAGTTAACGATAAAGCAGCAGAGTTATACGGTATCGCAAACAGATCCAGTAGTTATCTGTGTACACTGTACAATACATGTATGGATGAATTTGGAAGGAAACTTTTTTGTCTTAAGTATCTGTTAATAATATCTGGCATAGATAACAGTAGAACTGGATGTGACACTCCGCAACTACGCACGCTGGATGCTGCAGTACTGGCCCCATGGTCAGTCTGCTGGCCCATTCACTTGCTGCATATGACTATCATATAGACTGGTTTATCAGTATATATGATATACCGTCTCAAAGATGTCGACCCGAGGTGTCTTGATACTTCTTCTAGCCTTCTCTCCTTAAACTTCTGCAACATTCGCGGCCTTAGATCTAACTTTCTCTCTGTCGAACATCTTCTCTCCTCCTCTAAACCTCATCTTCTTTTCCTCACCGAACTCAGTTGGCTGTGAGCACTGACAGCAGACCTTTTTCTGTCTCCTCTTACTGTCTCTATTCTAATTTTAAATCCAAAGCTGGCTGTTGCGTATATGTGCGCAATGACATCACGTGCTCTTGTGCCCACGCCCTTGAATCTTCCGAATTTTCTACCATCTGGCTTCGACTTCAATGTCACTCTATTACTAAATTTATCTGTGCTGTATATCTCTCACCTAACTCCTCTGACTATGTAATATTCTTCGACTACTTAACATCAAAAGTGGAGCACATCTCATCTCATTTTCCTTTAGCTAAAATTTCCATTCTTGGGGACTTCAATGTTCACCACCAGCTTTGGCTATCATCTTATTTCACTGACCAACCTGGTGAACAGGCCTACAACTTTTCTATCCTCCAAGACCTAGAGCAGCTGGTGCAGCACCCTACCCGTATTCCTGACCGCCTTGGAGACAGCCCAACATTCTTGATCTTTTCCTAACTACTAACCCTTCTGCTTACTCTGTGAAACTATTCTCTCCGTTGGGTTCCTCCGATCACAATCTTATTTCTGTAACCTGTCCTATCACTCCGGTACCGTCTCGGGACCCACCTAAGCGGAGGTGCTTCTGGCACTTCAACTCAGCTAAGTGGGAAGACCTAAGGCAGTACTACTCTGATTTTCCATGGAATGATTACTGCTTCCATGTCAAAGACCCATCTCTTTGTGCAGAGCGCATAACTGAGGTCATAGTCTCTGGCATGGAGGCGTACATTCCACATACTTTCTCTAATCCTAAAGCCCGTCAACCTTGGTTTAACTCTGCTTGTTCTCATGCTGTCCGAGATAGAGAGGTGGCTCACAAACGGTATCGTAAGCATCCATCTCCTGAAACTCATGCTCTTTATATTTCTGCCCGCAATCATGCCAAATCTTTACTTCAACTTACCAAAAACTTTCATTCATAGAAAATGTCAAAATCTTTCTGAATCAAATTCCTCTCGTGACTTCTGGCATCTAGCTAATAACATCTCTAACAATTTTTCTTCTTCATCTTTCCCTCCTATGCTTCACCCAGATGGGTCCACAGCTGTCTCATCTACTTCTAAAGCTGAACTCTTCGCTCAAACATTTGCTAAAAATTCTACTCTGGCTGATGAAGGGCTTGTTCCTCCTTCTCCTCCCCCCTCTGACTATATTATGCCTGTCATTAAGATCCTTCGGAATGATGTTTTCTTTGCCCTTTCTGGCCTAGATCCTCGGAAGGCTTACGGTCCTGACGGAGTCCCTCCTATTGTTCTCAAAAACTGTGCTTCTGTGTTTGCACCTTGCCTGGTCAAACTTTTCCGTCTTTGTCTATCTACTTCCACCTTTTCTTCTTGCTGGAAGTTTGCTCACATCCAACCTGTTCCTAAGAAGGGTGACGGTTCTAATCCTTCAAACTACCGTCCTATAGCTTTGACTTCCTGCCTTTCTAAAGTTTTTGAATCTATACTTAATAAGAAGATTCTTAAGCATCTATCTGCTCACAATCTTCTATCTGATCGTCAGTACGGTTTCCGTAAAGGGCGATCTACTGGCGATCTTCTAGCTTTCCTAACTGAATCCTGGTCATCCTCCTTTAGGGGTTTCGGTGAAACTTTTGCTGTTGCCCTTGACATATCAAAAGCTTTTGATAGAGTCTGGCACAAATCTTTAATTTCCAAACTACCCTCATTCGGTTCCTATCCTTCTCTCTGTACCTTCATTTTAAGTTTCCTTTCAAACCGTTCTATTGCAGTTACTGTAGACATACTACTCATTCTCATCCATATTCTGTCCATTTTCCTAATGCAGGAGTTAATCAGTATCTTTACTCTTTCATCCCTTTCACTGGTAAACTCTGGAACTCTCTTCCTGTTTCTATTTTTCAACTTACCTATGACTTAAATCTTTTCAAAAGAAGAGTAACAAGACACCTCCCGAACTAAATTGGCCTACCCCTCTGGTTGTATTTTATTCTCTTACTGTCTTCTTTATAGGAACTGGCAGCTAAGCGGGCTTTGTGTTACCCATTTTTTTTGTGCCCTTGGCCAGTTCCTTGTGATGTAAAAAAAAAAAAAAAAAATTAAAATACTATAATCTTCGTAAATGTTTGTTCTATAATATTATCAAATAAAAAACAGTGAAACACCAAAGAAATGCCATTACGAGACTGAAAAAATGTGCATTCACTTCAACTCTTCGCCATTTAAAACTTTGCGAGTCAACTTTTATCATGAAGGGTATCAATAGAAGCGCAATTTTATTAGCTTTCCATTAATGTATTTCGTTTTTTGATAAATGAATTAGCACCATGCATAAATTAGCGTTAACTAAATAAATAAAATCATCAATCGGGTAATTTTCCCGATTGATGATGTTATTTATTTACTTATATATTTCATTTTCTGATAGATGAATTAGCACCATGTATAAATTAGCGTTAACTAAATAAATAACTTCATAATTCGGGAAATTTACCCTATTGATGATTTAATTAATTTATTTAACGCTAATTTCTGCATGGTTCTAATTCATTTATCAGAAAACGAAATATATCAATGGAAAGCTAATAAAATTGCGCTTCTATTGATACCCTTCATGATAAAAGTTGACTCGCAAAGTTTTAAATGGCGAAGAGTTGAAGTGAATATTATCACTTCATGCATATTTCTTCAGTCTCGTAATGCCATTTCTTTAGCGTGTCCTACAGTTTTTTATTTGATAATATTATAGAACAAATATTTACGAAGATTACAGTATATCATATATACTGATAAACCAGTCTATATGATAGTCATATGCAGCAAGTAAATGGGCCAGCAGACTGACCATGGGGCCAGTACTGCAGCGTCCAGCGCGCGTAGTTTCGGAGTGTCACATCCAGTTCTACTGTTATCTATGTATCTGGCTATCCTTATCATCAAGTGGAAACATTACTGCCACGCTATCAACCGAGTCTCACACTGTTCCCGTCCGGCCAGGATAGACGGCACGTGACATTTATGGTTCATTAATGCTCGTTCTTGCATCATTAACGCCTAGGAGGAACCAGTGAGTCATCTGCGAGGACTGCGAGAAATGTAAGAGTAAGGTACTACCAATACCATACCAATGGACAAAGTTTCATCTCACAGACATTTGTCTCTGTGTTTTGTCTGACTGCCGCAATATTAGCTTATGCTGACCAGCCCAAATTTCCATGTCATTCATTGTACGGTATTCAAAACTATTTGTGATGTTTGTTTTTTGTTTGTTTTTTACGTTTGAGCCTATATAAGGCTCCTATAGTAGGCTGTTTTTTCTTTTTGAGGGATCAGGTAGTTGGTCCTAGTTGGTCCTGCACATTCTGGAGAGTCGTGATGTCGGTCGCTCTCGCCCGTTAGTGGCGCAGGCTGGATTTTTGTTATAGTGACACCTGTGGTCTTAGGTAAAATCCCGTTATCTGTGATGTTCGGATCCTCAGTTAGGCTCATGCTGCCAACTGGTGTTTCCTCCGTCGCACTCGCAGTCGAATGAACAGGTATAGCTGCATGCAGATTTCACCAGCCAATCGACGATGGATTTGACTCGATTTGATGGATTTTGATTTGCTCCTTGATGGGACTTGAACTCAAGACCTTCTGCTTCCCTACCTTTCTCTTGTCGACCGCATTAACGAAGGTTGAAAGAGTTGCCCCCGGCAGGATTCAAACTCGGAAATATTGAGCTCACCACTCCAAGATGCTAACCACTCGGCCACCATCCTCCCTTGTAATGAATAGATATATCAAATTTATTTAGATAACTTCTTATGAAATAATGTCTTTTGTAGCCCATTCGAGCTCATCTAATATACTATAGGAGTAGCCCTGTGGCTGTGTGTCTGTCTGTGTGTCTGTTTTGGGTAGCCGAAACTGTAAATTCAATTTTGATGAGAGTAGGCTCAAAAAATCGCAAATAAATCGTAAGTGGTAAGCGGCCTGGTCCCATGTCGATTGAATCCTTTTGAAGGAGGGTTTTGGGCTAAAACACCTTAGGAGTATTAGATTACAGGAAATACTCTGCGGTAACGTCTTGCCGCATTCCACAAACTCAGTAGACTCATAGACGTTTGTGTGCGTGTGTGAGTGTGTGTGTGTTGGAATCACACGGAACACTAAGGGTTGGAATCACACGGAACACACTGGGTTGGAATCACACGGAACACATAGGGTTGGAATCACACGGAACACAAAGGGTTGTAATCACACGGAACGCAGGGTTGGAATCACACGGAACACAAAGGGTTGGAATCACACGAAACACAAAGGGTTGGAATCACACGGAACACAAATGATTGGAATCACACGGAACACAAAGGATTAGAATCACACGGAACGTGGTCTACCACGAGGCACTTTGACCAGTGACCAACGACAGCAACAACACGATTGGAGTTTGCAATCACATGTCTAATATATACTACTACTACAAACATCAATACCTGGGTCCGAAGGGCCCACAAGCACTTGTCTAATATACTATAGGAGTAGCCGTGTCTCTGTCTGTCTGTCTGTCTGTTTTGTGTAGCCGAAACTGTAAGTTTAATTTTGATGAGAGTAGGCTAAAAAAATCGCAAATAAATCGTAGAGGGTAAGCGGCTTGGTCCCATGTCGATTGAATCATTTTGAAGGGGGGTTTTGGGCTAAAAACACTTTTCAGAGATTAGATTACAGGAAAAACTCTGCGGTAACGTCTTGCCGTATTTCACAAACTCCGTAGACTCATGGACTTTAACGTTTTTGTGCGTGTGTGAGTGTGTGTGTTGAAATCACACTGATCACAAAGGGTTGGAATCACACGGAACACATAGGGTTGGAATCACACGGAACACATAGGGTTGGAATCACACGGAACGCAAAGGGTTGGAATCACACGGAACACAAAGGGTTGGAATCACACGAGACGTGGTCTACCCCGTGGCACTTTGACCATTGACCACCGACAGCAACACGATACAAACATCAATACATGGGTCCGAAGGGCCCACAAGCACTTGTATTTATCTATAATTTAAGATATATAACTATGATGAAAGAGTAGTGAAAGGGTCCTGAATCAACACTGAGAACAATTTTTTTCTGCGGCTCGTTGAAGGCAAACATTTATGTATTGCAACTGTATTCAATGGCACTGATTTTCCATGGAAAAAAAAATCCTCGGCCGATTAGAATCCTCCTGAAGCTGTTGTCTGCGTGCGTGGTGTTGATAAAGATCAAACTGAAGATGTCAAGGTCGGTGAAAGACTCATCACCGAATCAGTAGCTGCAAAGGTTACAAAGCGGAATCTAAAGGTCAGTCCAGTAAGTCCGAGGGAAGGTGGGTGGCACTAACTCGTGGAAGAGGCGAGCGATGTAGAGTAACGATCGTGGGGGCATTAGGAAAGGTTAATAAGGACTGGAAACACCATCAAAACACTTATCTGTTAGAAATAAATAGATATAATGTTCTGTTCAAAAAAAAATATTAATGTATTCGTCCCCTGATCTTTTTCATGGAAGCTTTATCACTCAACCAAGATTAGATTCCTTTTTGTGAAGTAAATCTCCCAAATTTAAAAGGAAAAAGAAAACGGAAGAGGAAGGCTGTCCATCAGGGTAAGAGAGCCAGTTCGTGTAACCAGACTAGGAATACATATAAAATGTACTATGAATACACATAATGGTAGCGTTGATTTTGTCATTGAGCCGTATATGCCTCCTCTGGTTCCTTCATATCCATGTGATATGCAAACAAAGTCTACAAACACAATTATGAACAAATAATCTTTAACATGTTGAACCCATTCTCACCAAAGCAAGTCAATTATTTTTCTAATGCAAATGTAGATAAAACCCTTGAATCGTCAGTTTAAAAGAGTCTGCCTGAAATCATTAGCAATCATTAGCCATCCAACACATGGAAAAAACGATCCTTCATTTTTCAAATCCTTCATAACAAAAACCTGGCTAGCTCATGTTCATATATGACTATTACCAGTAAGAGGAAACAACCATTTACTTCTGATACAATAAACCTACGTAGAAATAACATTTCCTTTTTTTTTTTTTACGTTGGAGCCTATAGCGCCTGTAGGCTATTTTTTCTTCTGAGGGCTCAGGTGGTTGGCCCTGCACATTCTGCAGAGTCGTGATGTCGGTCGCTCTTGCCCGTTAGTGGCATAGGCTGGATTTTTTTTATAGTGACACCTGTGGTCGTAGATGAAGATCCCGATATCTGTGATGTTTGGACCTTTAGTCAGGATCATGCTGCCAGCTGTTTTTTCCTCCGTCACACTCGCAGTCGAAAAAACAGTTATAGCTGCATGCAGGCTTCTTCAGCCACTCGATGATGGATTTGACAGTTGCTCTTTGGTGGGACTTGAACTCGGGACCTTCTGTTCCCCTACCAGACTCTTGTCAACCGCATTAAAGAAGGTCGAAAGAGTTGTCCCCGGCAGGATTCGAACTCGGGCCATTGACCTTACAACTATAAGACGCTAACCACTCGGCCACCGCCTCCTGACTAGTATAGTAGTGCTGCATATGTGTAATTTAGCCTTGGCCTTAATCACGCGCCGAACACATGCGAACGCCACCCCGGAGAGCTTAATTAATACTCATCGAAACCGATCTTTGGGTAAAGTTGGGATCACACACACCACACACA
>JACEEZ010005588.1:485000-490000 GCA_016584305.1 Chionoecetes opilio | reverse complement strand
TATGCTACTGGCCAGTGAAGTGAATGAGTTTTGTGTATATTTGTATTAACTATAGTGTAGATAGAGGAGATATGAGACAATATTATGATTACAACAATAGTAAGCTGCAGCCTGAAGTGTAAATATCCCGAAAATGTGCGGTAGACCGCACGCTATAGTAGCACGGATATATTCCTATTGGAACAATATACACTTATATATAAGATAGGGACCGATGAATTATAAATTCCATCATCACCACCACCACATCACCATCAGTACAACTACCACATCAACTTCACCATCACCACCACCACATCACCATCAGTACAACTACCACATCAACTTCACCATCAACACCACCACATCACCATCAGTACAACTACTACATCAACTTCACCATCAACATCACCACATCACCATCACTACAACTACCACAACAACTTCACCATCAACACCACCACATCACCATCAGTACAACTACCACATCAACTTCACCATCAACACCCCCACATCACCATCAGTACAACTACCACAACAACTTCACCATCAACACCACCACATCACCATCAGTACAACTACCACATCAACTTCACCATCACCACCATCACATCAGCATCCGTACAACTACCACAACAACTTCACCATCACCACCATCACATCACCATCAGTACAACTACCACATCAACTTCACCATCACCACCATCACATCACCATCAGTACAACTACCACATCAACTTCACCATCAACACCACCACATCACCATCAGTACAACTACCACATCAACTTCACCATCAACACCACCACATCACCATCAGTACAACTACCACATCAACTTCACCATCACCACCATCACATCACCATCAGTACAACTACCACATCAACTTCACCATCACCACCATCACATCACCATCAGTACAACTACCACAGCAACTTCACCATCAACCAGGCAGGCATAGAAACACCAACATCCCCAGCCCTCACTGCTGCTGACCATACAGTTGTTTGGAACCCGCCTCAGTGGCGTCCATTATCCCATGGCTTACATTGTGGCTTTGTGCCAAGGAGACGGCCCGGATGGGCAACCCGACGGAATGTAATCCGAAAGGAGAGTCCGATGCTCTCCTTACATGCGCCGCTGGTAATAAATCTATGAGGTTGTGCATCAGCCGGTTAATCCATGAGATATTGGAATGGCCTATTTTAACAGATCATTATTTGCACTGTTCTGGCTGGCACTTTTATTTATGGCAGTGACAATATAGTTGGATGGATCGAGAAGGGAATGTAGGTGTTGGGTTAGACGCTCACCTTTAAGAACCTCTCTGTTTTCCGGTAATTCCATTGGTTACTGTGGGGGTTCCGGCAACTGAAGCAATACGTTCTTTAAATTATGAAAGTTTCTCATACGATCTCGTCCCCGTTTCTCTTGTACGTTATCTTACACCCTTCCTCTCCTACTTTCCACGTCCTCCCCTGCACCGTATCGCTCACTATCAGCTCATGTGTATCAGTTTTCGTCACTTTCAAATTAAAACTTATCGTGAAATCATAAACTGCAGCCTAACTAATGTCATAGATGCCAATATTTACTTCATAATGTAGTAGGCGTTCAGTTGACAAAGTTAACTTATATACTACCTATACTTTTGGTAGCCGCGGATGTGCCGTGTGGCAGCTAGTGCAGGTGTTGGAACACTGTTCACCCACCTGAGGCACGGCAAATGTATATTAACGAGATACACATGTGACCTTGTCTTGAATGTGCACCACTCAAACTACCTTTTTGGGAACGACGCTGTATTAAAAATATATTTAATATTTGATGTCTTTATCACCCCTTTCCCTTGATTAAATCACCCCTAGCATGTTTCTTGGCCAGGATCGATATAACCTTCTGTGGAGAAAGACAAGGCATGCTCGCTGTGATGTATTTCTTGTCTGACAATTTGCGTGAGACATTCGTATTTGCGTTCCCCCCAACCCCACCCCACATATATGTTCTTGTACACGATAAACATAGAAATGCCGATAATTTACCAATCACTCTCGCTCTACCTTGTGATATTACACTGGATATATAGAGGAAAACCCAAAACTCTCCAATATGTCCTATTTTCACGGTATGGTGTGTGTGTGTGTGTGTGTGTGTGTGTGTGTGTGTGTGTGTGTGTGTGTGTGTGTGTGTGTGTGTGTGTGTGTGTATGGTGTGTGTGTGTGTGTGTGTGTGTGTGTGTGTGATGTGCATGTGTGTGTGTGTGTGTGTGTGTGTGTGTGTGTGTGTGTGTGTGTGTGTGTGTGTGTGTGTGTGTGTGTGTGTAAGAGTTTATCGATGTACACCCACCCTGTCTTTGCCGGTCGTGCTACAAATCGAATTTGCATTATCCTCAAAAAAGCATCTGAATGGTGTGTGCGTTTGTTGTGTATGTGTGTGTGTGCGTGTGTGTGTAATTATGTGTGTGTGTGGGGGGGGGGGGGTGTACACACCATCTGTGTTTATTTAATCAAATGCGTTTTGTATGCCTTAAAGTGTGCATATCATTCAGAAATAAACCAAAACAAATTATATATCACTCTATATAAATTCATATCAAGTCAGTACACATCGGCAGTAAATCTCCGTAATGGCTTTCTGTGGCACTCGAGTGTCGTCCTCATTCCGTCCCGCCCGATGGTAAAAAAAAAAATGTCTCGGTAACATCACGTCTCTTTGCTACTTCTAATGACTGAGCTTCTCCTCCTCACTGTTCTTTTAAGAAAACTACAATTTTTTTTGAGAAAGTCGCTCTCTGTCGCCTGTTTGCTAAATCAACAGTGACTTTGTAGGTTTATGGTCACATCTCCTATTTAACTGTTCCCAGTCCTCTTTACCTTCTTGTAGTATTCAGGAGTAGCAATTGTAATTGGACGTAATTGAAGTCTTCGGAGGTTTGATAGAAGACATCAATGAACCTCTATGTCTTCCCACTTTAGTTCGCCTCTTCCCATTTCCTTAGTCTTCTTTTGAGGTAAGTCGGAAGGAAATATAAAATTGTTACTGTTTATATAACTACTTTCAGTCATATTCTCTCGCTTGTTGATCTGGTTCAAGATTGTTTTTATAGCCATAGTTTATGGTGACGTCCACCACGCACTTTGCTAATGACTTATGAACTCCGGTTAATCTTTAAGTGAACTTAGAACCACGTGTGTCATTTGGGTGTGCAATGATAAATGCCATAGCCCTTGCCTTTCACTTCACAACTTCACGTGTTTCAGTCATGAAATAATGTAATTACTCTTCGTGTGGTTGTTGAAAAAAATAGACAAATTTTTAGTACATCATTACGAGCATGACGTCGCGATTCTCCCCTCAAATGCTAATCGAAGATTTTCTCATCCAGTAGTCCATGGCATCCAGCAGCCCGTGTGCAACCGTCAACACTCTTCACAAAATATTAGGAGCGGATGAAATCACAATTTTACATTAACTACAGGCAGGTTTATTGGTGCAGCTGTAGAAGTGTCGGTAACAGCTGGTGATCCATGGATGTTAGTCTGACTGTTTTTTTTTCTCTCTCTCTCTCTCTCTCTCTCTCTCTCTCTCTCTCTCTCTCTCTCTCTCTCTCTCTCTCTCTCTCTCTCTCTCTCTCTCTCTCTCTCTCTCTCTCTCTCTCTCTCTCTCGTCTCTCTCTCTCAGTGAATGCATCAAGGTAAAGTCATTTAACCTCTCAAGCTTGTTGTGTATATAATTTTCTCACTAGCTTATGTGATGATGTTTATTTAACTGTAATTAGCTTGGAAAAAAAATATTTTGGAGATATATGGTGTCATATTCCTGTGTTTCTGACAGCAAAGCTGTTTTTTATTTCACAAGCACAAACTTCACGACAGTGGGAGAAAGAGGAGGGGAAGGAGGAGGGGAAGCGGGCTATGCGGGCCACGAAGCGGCCGGTGGGGAGTTTAGGGTAGGGAAGCTAGAGAGAGCCAGGGGAGGTTGGCAGTGTAAAGGGAGGGGAAAGGGGGCGCCGCGCGGGTAGACGCTGGGTGCCTGGGTCTCAAACTATCCCTCAGCTCACTCGCTTCTGGACGCTCTTGCACTACGCAGGTCCCACGCACTCCCGCGTTTCCCACACCATAGCACGCATTTCACTCCCCTCCCCCCCTCGCTTAGCCCCTGATACGTACAAGTTACACGAGGGTGGCTACATGTGCGTACTGTGTGCTCTCTACGGAATTATCTGGCTCAGCAGCCGGCATGAGTTGCGCAGTATGGATACCGTCATAAACAACACTTGTGCCTTCGAGATTGATGATTTAATGAAAAGAATGAAACCTCCATTGAAAAGGAAACGAGTGAGAGATACCACCGTTGCGAAGTTACACGTGAAGGAAGTGCAGGTGGTTGTTGTGGTGGTGTTGATAATGGTGTGGTTCTTGAAGTGGTAATGTGGCGCTGTGCCTTAGCGTGAGCATCGTATTTCTTGCCACAAGTGAATAATTAGTGTCACAAATTGAGAGAAATTTCATATGAAAATAGGGAAAAATGAAGTGACATACAGTGAATTAATTAGTATAACATTATCTACGAAAGCCGAGTATGGGAATGAAATTTTGTGTGCAATTTGTAATTGGTGAAAGAGGACGCTCATAGTGTTGACTGATGTACATGTCTTTTGAAAATGAGTATATGAACGGTGGAAGGGGTTTACTTTCTTTGCCAAGAAATGTTGGTGCTGTCTTAGAGGGGTTGTTGCAGGGGGCTGGTAATAGTGACGTGGTTTGTAGGGGTTAGAAGACTGGCGACGTGGTGCCTGTTGCAGCACGCTGACCCTCGACTGTGTAGGTGCTGAAATTGGGATGAAGGAGCGTCAAACGTTGGCAATAGATCCTGACATCGATTGTAGCTTGCGGCATGGAGCACGCTGCCCACCAGCTGTGTGTGTGTGTGTGTGTATGTGTGTGTGTATGTGTGTGTGTAGTGTGTGTGTGTGTGTGTGTGTGTGTGGCTCGTACATATCATATATATGTGGTTATACTCC
>JACEEZ010005588.1:452500-480000 GCA_016584305.1 Chionoecetes opilio | reverse complement strand
CCACACAGAAATATTTTGTTCAGGCTTTATGCAAAACTCAGTTATTTATTCATCAATTTCCCTGGTTTCTGAACAAAAATTAATTGATATATTACCATTGCAGTTTATTTACTTACTGGATGTTCAGCTCCTTTTAACATTAAGAGAAAATAATTCAAATCAGGGCTGGAAACAACACTTCAAATAATGTTTTTTTTAGATGAGAACCCGTCAAGTTTTTACTTCCTTATCCACGCCCTCTTCTGGTCCTCGTCCTCGTCCTCTTCCTCCTCCTTCTGTACTCGGCGACGTGAACTAATGAGTGCGGTAGAGACACAAAGACCGAGTTGAGGTCGGCCTCTTTGCGTTGTTTTTTCTCGTGGGATTCACTTTAAAATCACATAGCGTTATCACTACTGTCCTGATATGATTCTCAGTTATTATCTAGCAAAGAAATTCTGACTACTTCTAATATTCATTTATCATGAAAGTCTAAAACATTGATGCTTCGTAGAATGTTAGCTAAGGGTAGCTCAAGATGGGATAGATTGATTACCAATTCATGAGTTTTCTGCTTTACTTGAAATTAAAGGACAAACTTATGGGGAGCGCCACCCGTGTAGGGGTGTACGGTACGCCTGACTGGTGCCAAGTCTGCCAACTCATTCGACACTGAGTCCGAGTCGACAGGAGTCTGGTCGCCTGAGGCGGCTGCCTTAGTGCAATCAAATATAAGTGACTGTTTGCTCCCTACAGAGTGCTCGGCCACCACCAGCGAATTGTCCTCAATTCGCCAACATAAAACAAAAACAAGAAAAGAGACCCCCCAAGAGGTGATCAGCAAACGAGGAGATGACATTAAAGAAATTATGTAATATGACCATATAAGGCAGGGGTGTGCAACCTTTTTGAACAAAGGGCCACGAGTCATGAATCTGTGTTTTAGAAAGCCGCACGTCCATACTACATGCTAGTTGCCAGGGTACTGGTAATGGAACAGGGTAGGTTATGGGTACACAGATCCAGATCGTTCACCACACGTTAGCACTGGTAGCATGATAGTATACTTATATAACCAACCACATGCCTATGAATGAAATACGAACAAAAACTATTGTTTCAGGATGTACACAAGAATAAAATATTCATTCACACCTTCGCTAACCAGAAGTTGGTATCTTTGTGTCAATTACACGCGTATTATACCTGACTGATATGCGACTCTCTCTCTCTCTCTCTCTCTCTCTCTCTCTCTCTCTCTCTCTCTCTCTCTCTCTCTCTCTCTCTCTCTCTCTCTCTCTCTCTCCTCCTCACTCACTCTTTCTCTCTCTCTCGCTCTCTCATCTCACTCTTCTCTCTCTCTCTCCTCTCTCTCTCTCTCTCTCTCTCTCTCTCTCTCTCTCTCTCTCTCTCTCTCTCTCTCTCTCTCTCTCTCTCTCTCTCTCTCTCTCTCTCTCAGTGGCCGAACAGAGGTTTTAGGAATAATATTAATTTTAGGTCTGAATTCTTAGGCTACTTCCCGAGGGTCGCACTATATGTTGATAATATCTTGAGGATCGGACCGCATCAAAATACTTCGCGGGCCGCAGGTTGCACAGGCTTGATAAAAGGCAATAATAATGAAAACAATAAACATATATAATGATACATATAATCAAATAATATTTACATCCTACTGCGAAGAGAGTAGGGACAGCGATAAGAGGAAGAAGGAGCAGGAGCATCAGTAGGAAAAGTAGGGAGAGGAATGTCCATGTCTAGACCCCAAGAGACTCGTTTGAGTTGGTCAAGGTATGCAACACGCTCAGTAGAGTCACTGAGATATAAGGAGTCTTACTTTGTTCCCGTGTTTCTTGGTGATATTTCTGAATGGGCCGTCTAATCGGTTATGTAGCCTGGAAAAATTATTTTACAATTGCCTATATACAGCTCGCTTTATTCGTTGGATATATGGGGGATAGTCTTAATCCCTCATCCTATTTTCATAAGCGTATGTTAATAGTGAGAATGATTATAATAGTAATGATGATACTGATAGTAACTATAGTATTATGTATTGTTATTATTATCATTATTATTACTATTAGTATTAGTATTAGTAGTATTAGTAATAGTACTAGTATCATCATTATTATACTATTTTTTTGTATATCTTACGCCTTTTACAACTTTCCGCAGTGTGGAGTAGATCGATGCTAGTCTTTCATTTCAAGGGTACACACACACTCACATGTGCACACACATAGTCTCCACATGCACACAAGGACTTATTGCCACCCTCAGCCCCTGCCGGGATTTCGAGGTCATAAATCCTTATCTCATATTCTATACCTTTTCCTTGCTAGGTGAACAGTTGCTATAGAGTGCTAGGAGACAAACCTAAATTGTCTGCTCTCAGCCAGGAATCGATCTTACGTCCTCCTGAACCTCTTAATTTTGACCGAAAGACTAAATGTACATAATGATATTGAGGAGAAAAAAATAAAAAGAAATAAAATAAAAAGAAGGAAAGTATTTTGGATGATAAGACATTTTGGAATATGATTAGGTGTAGGAGGTTAAGGTCATCTTTTTGGTATCAGTATTGGGTAGGGCCATGGGACCAGGGTGCTGACAGACGTGGCCTGCGTTTGAAGGTGGGGAACTGCTCATGGGAGGAGAAATAGGCCATCCAGATCGGTCAAGATAGGCCGAGAGTTCCTGCCCATGGTTTGAACAGTTTACCACTTAGAGGCTTTTGATGTAATTAAAGTCCTCGAAGAAAATTAATTTCACATTTGAATATTTTACTCTCATCTCGTCTGGATATATGAATTAAGATGTTGACGAAGCCTCTATTTGACAGGACTGTAGGGTGGGTTTTAGAGCAGATAGTACATGAAAGATGCAGCTTACCCAAAATACTCAGCAGGTGTTATTCTGATCCCCGGGCCAAACCGCCTTCCACCATCCCGGGGGGATGTAAGTGAATAATTGGGTGGAACTGAATGTGTCACAGTACACGTTAACACCTTCGCCACGTGTGTTGTAACGCAGGTGATGGAGTAACGTAACGCCAGGCATGGTAGTGACCTCAGGGTTAGCTGCCGCGCTTTGATAACTGCTATGACGCCAAAGTTGACCGATCTTGCAATAATTGTGACCTCATCTAATATGATGAACAAGGAGTGACATATATTAACATTAGGAGGGTGGGTAGACTGTACCAAATCCTTGCCAGCTCAGAAGTCAGAGTCATTGGGCTTGACCGCTTAGAGGCTAAAACAAAGCCTCATAGGTAAAATTGTTTGAATTTGCATATGTCCTTGTTTTCACGGCTGCATGCATGAAAATACGTTTGATGTATGTTGTGGTTATTCTGATGTAATTTGTTTGTCAGATTCTCAGCCACATTGGGACTACATGGTTTACAAACCGTTACGGGGGAACATAATTTAGCTCTTGACTACACCTTGTATTGTTGCCGTAAAGAAAATTATTATAATACTACATTATGTGGTAACAATGTGTTGGGGGCATTAACAGGCCGGGCGTGTACTAAGTTGCCTTCAGTTCGCACACGGTTTTCATTACACATCAGAACAACACCAGTAGCAGCCTCTTAACCGGCCACATAAGTCACATCACTTGCTAATTTCCCCACGAAGGCGCACCATTAAGCATCCAGTTATATATATATACACGAGGATCAGCTCTTCATGTATCTCCACCGGGGCGTTCCGTTAATAACCAGAAAAATAGGCCTTGTTTTAACGACCCTCGGGCTCATATATACAGCGCCAATCCCCATCTGGCCACGCTTAACGAAGGCATGTTAAGCTCCGCCTCCTCCTCCTCCTCAATCCCTCCTCCCTCCTCTTCCTCCTAATGCCGTCCAACATGTGGCTTGTGGATGGCTGGCGGAGGGACCCGTTTGCTGCTGCAGGTGATATCAACCGGCACCTGTCACGATACACTCCCGTCCCGTGCCTGTCCCCTCCCTCCCTCCCCTCTACCTCACCCTCCCTGGTGTTAGGCTTACGTCGTCGACTACTGTCTCCCCTCTTCACCGTGTGTGTGTGTGTGTGTGTGTATTCGTGTGTCAGAGTATTTCTCTCTTTCTGTTTATCTCTCTCTTTCACACACACACACACACACCACACTGCTTTCTGATAATGAGGCTGCAATTGAGTTGTGCTTGCGTGCTGCCTCTCTCATCCTGCACCTCTTTCCTTTTGGTGGTTTCCTATCACGCAACCCAAACGTGCAAACCAATTTTTTCTTCTGCTAGTATTGTTGGGAGTCTGTCATTGTACTGCTTTGCTACATGTATATGCGGGAATATTTCATTGCATCGTGAATGTTACGGAATCGTGTTGCCAGCCGTATGAACGAGACATTCAAATGTGATTTAACAATAATACTTTCTTAGTTCGGCCACACTTCGGCCTCACGTAATTAATTTTGTGACCTCTCTCTCTCTCTCTCTCTCTCTCTCTCTCTCTCTCTCTCTCTCTCTCTCTCTCTCTCTCTCTCTCTCTCTGTATGTGTGTGTGTTATTCACCCATGGTCTTGTCCACGCGAGCTGGTTCGCGATCGCCAGTTTCACCCTCCCGGTGCGAGCCTGGAGCTCACTATTACCGATCTGGGTAATGGTGCGAACTCACCCCTCCCCATCCCCATACTCAAGGGGGACAGTACCGCCTGAATTTTGTCAGTGGAAAAATCCCCGGGAATGAGCGGTGTCGGGGATCGAAGGCTGGACCACATAATGGTGTCGGGCGCTCTAACCAACTGAGCCTTTCGGACGATGTCTGAGCCGTTCGGACGGTGTGGCATGTGTGTGTGTGTGTGTGTGTGTGTGTATGTGTGTGTGTGTGGTGTGTGTGTGTGTGTGTATTTGTGTGTGTGTGTGTGCAATGTCAAAGTTGGACTAAACGCATTTTAAATCATGATTTTCAAGGCATTCACCTTCTCGCTGAATCTGATTGTGTGTTGATACGAGTATATTGTTATAAACCGGCAAGAGACGATGATGATAGATACGCAAGAGGAGGAGGAGGAGGAGGAGGAGGAGGAGGAGGAAGCAGCAACAGTGGAAGTTGTACTGACGTTTGAGAAATTAACGAGAACAATATGGCTGAGCTGTCTGGGTGCTTTGCTGGTGTACGCCTTTCGCTCGTAAACTGTGACTCGAGTCGAGTCTCAGCTTTATGTGTCGAGTCACTCGACACATAAAGGTGTTGCCAGACAGTACTGCGAGTGTGTAAGAAAAATGGGTGGTATTAAGGGACACTAATTGATTTTTTTTTGTGTTGTGTAACGCCTTGGTATTGTCTCAGTTCAAGGGTGAAGAAAGTGATTACGAGGCCACAACGAGACTTATAATGGAGAAAATTATAAATAGTGAGAACTATGAACATATATATATAGTAGATGATAAAGGTGGGAATAGGTAAGACATTATATAGCGTTATTAATCAAGATATTTGTTTCTATGAGTACTACATACTGTTCGATGAATGGTGCGGGTTTTTTTTATTCATATTTTAATTATAATGAAAAAGCACACTTAAATTTGTACTGTAGCACTATCACTACCGCCCATTTACGATCGACAAATAACACCGCCTTCTGGTTACGTGTGTTTCTATAAATCATCAACAGTGTCGTCCGCATAGTAAAACACTGGCAATAATTTTCGTGTGGTGTTCTTATCTCGGTTGAAGGGTTGCTTGTGCGCAAAACGAATATATTATTCCGTGTGATATCAACATTTGAAATTTACGTCTTTGATTGGATATACATTAAGTGAACATAACAGACCAGAACCTTTAGATAAGATGTCAAAGAACGTGCGGGTCTCAATTATCAGCCCCCCAAAATTGACCCGCGGTCGCTTGTCCTGACGATGTTAAGGACGTTTTTCAGGGATGATTTGATCTCTCTCTCTCTCTCTCTCTCTCTCTCTCTCTCTCTCTCTCTCTCTCTCTCTCTCTCTCTCTCTCTCTCTCTCTCTCTCACCAAAACTTTCTGAGTGTTTCTCTCTCATACTTTTTGGTGTGTGCGCACACACACACACAAAAATCTGTTAACATTGACACTCAACTTTGGCCTCTTCATCATATTCCAACCTACGAGCTGTCATCACCATAATCATGATATTATGTTGACACCCGACTGTCAAAGAGAGGGAGTCACGGGACCAATGACATAGGCACACTCCTTACATAACAAAGCATCGCACACATGTTATGCAGGCTTCCTATTAACCTTATTGTAATCTATGGGTCATGTTGCTGTATTTAAAATTATTTATTTTTATACTGTCATTTTTGTTGGTGGTTTGATCCCAGTTTTGTTCATCCTGTTGCTTCAGAATGTTGTTGACGTTTACGATTGTGTAGTATTGCTTGAAGAAGGTTGAGTTCATGAATGTTTGTAGCTTCGTGATAGGAGAGTGAGGAGTCTTGGGTTCATTCAGCGGTGAATAGGCTTCAGGTTGTGAATAAGAAGGAATGTAGTACGTGTATGCTTTTTTTTATATTTTTTTCAACACACTATGCATGTTTAGCTTTCCCATGTGTGTTGTGTGCTTATCTCTCTGTCTATATGTATGTATGTTAACTCTCTCTCTCTCTCTCTCTCTCTCTCTCTCTCTCTCTCTCTCTCTCTCTCTCTCTCTCTCTCTCTCTCTCACCCGTCAGGGTGGTCCGGTTGGTAGAATCGTGGACTCGCGTGTAGAGTCCCTGCATTCGGTCAGCGGTTCGAGTCCACCAAGTTCGTTCTGGCGTGGTGGCGCTTTGTATAGTCAATAACCTTGTAGTTGGTACTTGCTAGGTGTCTAGATAGGATCAAAGTAGCTTATCTTATCTCTCTCTCTCTCTCTCTCTCTCTCTCTCTCTCTCTCTCTCTCTCTCTCTCTCTCTCTCTCTCTCTCTCTCTCTCTCTCTCTCTCTCTCTCTCATATATACCGCAGTGCAGTTCTCTTATATGACGATTATTGGCGCTGACAAGATCGCTAGCTTCGTTTTATGCTGTAGCAAGTAAACACCTCTTCTCTTTTGTTTTTGTTTTTTTGTCAAGGACGTCTCTCGAGAAGTGCTTCACTATTATGTCTTCCTTTTATTTAGCTTTCTTGCACTTACACACACCAACGCACACACGCACACACACACACACACACACACACAGACACACACACCCACGCACACACCCACACACACACCGTCCGTGTGGTTCAGTTGGTTAGGGCGCTCGGCATCATTCTATGGTCCAGCGTTCGATCCCCGAACCCGCTCATTCCCGGGGATTTTTCTACTGTGAAATTCGTGCGGTACTCTTGAGCAAGGGGATGGGAATGTGTGGTGTGGTGTGTGAGGTCCCAATATTGCCCAACACTTGGTATTAATGAGCTCCAAGCTCGCACTGAGAGGGTGAAACTGTCGATCGCGAGCCAGCTCGCGTGGACAAGACTATGGGTGAATAACACACACACACACACACACACACACACACACACACACACACACACACACACACATACACACACACACTACTTGATGGCTGAGGGAAGAAAAAAAAGCGACGCATGCCACTAGCTTAATCATATTTAGGAGCGAATCAACATTTCTCTCTGCCAAGACTAAAGCCAGTGGAAGGAAAATGCCTGAAATCGTTAATTCTAACAAAATAAATAAATATATATGTAAGAATTCCTTTCTTGTCTGCTTTCATAACAACACGCACATTTGATATAATTTTGGAGAGCGAAATGTATATATTGCGTCTTCTTACTGTCTCTATTCTCAGTTCAATCCAAAGCTTGCTGTTGCGTATACGTACGCAACGACATATCTTGCTCTCGTGCCCACGGTCTGGAATCTTCAGAATGTTCTACCATCTGGCTTAGACTTTAATGTCACTCTCTTACTATATTGATCTGTGCTGTAAATCTCTCACCTAACTCCTCGGTCTATGTAAAATTCTTCGACTATTTGACATAAAAAGTGGAGCACATCTCATCTCATTTTCCTTTTGCAGAAATCTCTATTCTTGGCAATTTCAATGTTCACTACCAGCTTTGGCTTTCATCTTCTTTCACTGACCAATCTGGTGAATAAGCCTACAGCTTTGCAATCCTCCAAGACCTAGAGCAGTTGGTGCAGCACCCTACCTGTATACCTGTATACCTGACCGCCTTGGAGACACGTCCGACATTAGTGACCTTTTCCTAACTATTAACCCTTCTGCTTACTCTGTGAAACTATTCTCTCCGTTGGGCTCCTCCGATCAAAATTTTATTTTAGTAACCTGCCATAATCGCTCCGGTGCCGCCTCGGGACCCACCTAAGCCGAGGGGCTTCTGGCATTTCAACACAGTTAATTGGGGGACCAAAGGCTGTAATACTCTTATTTTCCATTGCGTGATTATTGCTTCCATGTCTGAGACCCATCTCTTAATGCAGAGCGCATAACTGAGGTAATTGTCTCTTGCATGGAGGCGTACATTCCACACACTTTCTCTAATCCTAAATCGTGTCAACATTGGTTTAACTCTATTTGTTATCATGCTGTCTATGATAGAGAGGAGGCTCACAAACGGTACCGTAACCTTCCATCTCCTGAAGCCCATGCCCTTTATATTTTTGCCCGTAATCATGCCAAATCTTTTCGTCAACTTCAACTTTCTTCAACCAAAAACAACTTCGTTCATAAAAAATGTCAAAATCTCTCTGAATCAAACTCCGCTCGTGACTTCTGGCACCTAGTTAATAGCATCTCTAACAATATTTCTTTGCCATCTCTCCATCTCATGCTTCACCCAGATGACCCAGATGATTCACCACAGCTGTCTCATCTATTTATAAAGCTAAACTCTTTGCTCAAACCTTTGCTGAAAATTCCACTCTGGTTGATGAAGGGCTTGTTCCTCCTTCTCCTCCATCTTCTGACTATATTATGCCTGTTAATAAGATCCTTCGTAATGATGTTATATTTGCCCTTTCTGGCCTAGATCCTCAGAAGGCTTACGATCCTGACGGAGTCCCTTCTATTGTTCTCAAAAACTGTGCTTCTGTGCTCGCACCCTGTCTGGTCAAACATTTCCGTCATAGTCTATCTAATTCCACCTTTACTTCGTTTTTGTTGGAAGTTTGCTCACATCCAACCTGTTCCTAAGAAGGGTGATCGTTCTAATCCTTGAAACTAACCTCATATAGCTTTGACTTACTGCCTTTCTAAAGGGTTTGAATCTATTCCTAATAAGAAAATTCTTAAGAATCTATCAGCTCACAATCTTCTATCTGCTCGTCAGTACGGTTTCCGTAAAAAGCGATATACTGGCGATCTTTTAGCATTCTTAAGTGAATCTTGGTTATCCTCGGTTTCGGTGAAACTTTTGCTGTTGCCCTTAACATATCAAAAGCTTTTGATAGAGTCTGACACAAATAATTAATTTTCAAACATCCCTCATTCAGTATCTATCCTTCTCTCTGCCCGTTCATCTTAGGTTTCCTTTCAAACCATTATATTGCAGCCACCGTAGACGGACATTGTTCTTATCCTAAGTCTATCAATAGTGGTGTTTCTCAAGGTTCTGTCCTATCGCCCACTCTTATTATTATTCATTCATGATCTACCTTTAGCACTAAGTCCTATTTTCTCCTTCATTGATGATTCAATCATGCATTTTACAACGTCGTTCATTAGACGTCCAACTTAACAGGAACTACGTGATTCACGGAGAGATGCCACAGAGTGCCTTATGATCTTTTTATAATTTATGATTGGGGAAAGCAAACCTTGTTTTGTTCAATGCCTCAAAAACCCAACTTATTCACCTATCTACTCGACAAAACTTACCAAACAACTATTCCCTCTTCTTCAATGACACTCAACTGTCCCCCTCTTCTATAATGAATATTCTTGGACTATCCTTTACTAAAAATCTGAACTGGAAATCTCACCGATCATCTCTTGCTTAAACAGCTTCTAAGAAGTTAGGTGTCCTGTTGCGTATGCGTCCATTTTTTTCCCCTCCCAGTTGCTTGCTCTGTATAGGGGCCTTACCAGCCCATGTATGGAGTATGGCTTACATGTTTGCGGAGGATCCACTCATACAGCTCTCCTAAACAGCGTTGAGTCAAAAGCTTTTCGTCTCATCAACTCCCCACCTCTAACTAACTGCCTTCAGTTTTTTAATCACCGCTGCAATGTTGCTTCTCTTGCTATCTTTGAACGATATTTTCATGCTCACTGATCTTCTGAGCTTGTGAACTGCATGCCTCCATCCCTCCCGCGTTCTCGCTGCACAAGAAGTTCTACTAATTACCATCCCTATTCTGTCCATCTTCCTAATTCCTAATTCCTCCTAATGATAATCATTACCCTTACTCCTTTTATCCCTTTCACTTGTAAACTCTTGAACTCTTTTCCTGTTTATATTTTTCTACCTTCTTACGACTTAATTCTTTTCAAGAGAGGAGTGACAAGACACCTCCCGAACTAAATTGGCCCACCCCCTTTCTTTATTCTCTGATTGCATTCATTATAGGGACTGGCAACTAAGCGGGGTTCTTGTTACCTCTTTTTTTTCCCTAGGCCAGTCCTTTGTCATGTAAACAAATAAAATTAATAGATAGAACATGTTTATTGATGATTGATATTTTCGTGTCTGACTGATTACAGTATTAGTGTTTATAATAATACTGACACCCAAAACAAAGAGGATTGATTCTGCTCTAATGACATAGTTTTTTTTTATCATCTCGTTATCGGGAGTGGGGGCTTACGTGTGTAATTTGGGTTTTGGTTCGTCTACTTTCTATCCACACTGGTTAAATATGGCAAGGGTATGGGTGTTTGTGGTACATAATGTGCATACAATTGTGGCAGTATGATCTGTTATCGAATACGATGAAGTGTAATTAACATAAATATCAAATCGCCGTGCATTCATGTCTACACAGGTGTCTAGCATGACCCGCGTGTGACCAAGTGATTGTGACATTGCGGTAAATGGTGGTGTTGCGTGGAGGTAGTCACGTTACAGTGAGAAAAAATTATTACAGTGCCTGTGCCAACCTTACAGTAGATCCAATGGCAGCCGTGACGTCCCACTTCGCCCTCAAGGCCACCTCGCTCGTCTCCTGACCTCACGGGAACCCAACTGAGTGGCGAGGCGGAGACAAGTCACGTGCAGGGTGGAGCGAGAGAGTGGAGAGGACAGCGGTGGACCAAGGTGGGAGTAGCGGGGCTTGAGGGGGTTGGGGGTGGCGGGAGTCCTGAAGAAACCCCCTGAAGCCCCCAGCAACATCGAGGATATCAGCGTTACCACTTGTTTGGATTCAAGATGGCCGCTGTGGCTGGTATCTATGGCCTTAGTGATGACACCATACGAAAATACGTATCGTAAGTCTTATTCCCTCATTTCTGCCTTTGACAATATAGACATATCTGGAAAAAATATTATTCATTTATTTTAGTCGCTGCCATACAATTGATATGTTCCTACTATCATTGCCAGTAGCATTTTCTTTTCATTCAGTACCTTGTGTCTGATCTGCTATTCGTGCTCCTTTTTTGTTCTGTGTTGAGAATAACATAGACAACGTTTTCATTCTAGCTCGCAAGGAAGACGAAAGTAAGAAGTATGTTGAGTTTGGTAGCGTGTGTTTTCCCGCACTAACGGGACAGCACCCATAGCAGGAAGAAATAGAGCACAGTGTAGCCTTTGTGTGTGTGTATGCGGGTATGTCGAGTGGGGGAACACGCCCTCTGCATGTGTTGACTGTAGGTAGGATAGAGTCATCTCGGCGCGGGACTAGTGCATCTTTGTAGCTCTCGTGTGTAGTGCGTCCGTCCTTGTTGTCAGGCTGTGGCATATCTGACGTGCACAGTAAATATAAATTGGTATTGGTGTTCGTTGTGGATTTGAAGTAAGGCTTGTATGCACCACATTTTGACACAGTGTGCGTATATTGGGCTGTATTTTGTTAGTATCTGTTAGATTAACGTATTTCGTTCGTGTATGTAAGAAGGAAATTGGCAATGATTTGGATTAGCGGCGATACCTGTGATGCTCCCTTAATCCTTGCCATTCCCGGCAACCATATTCTTGATGTCAACAGACGTGGCCATCCCTCACCTTCTTCCTCCCAACAAATATTTAAAACAATTAAAACAATATGTCCTTGTTATATGGGTCCTACCTGATCGAATGAGGAACATTAAAACTTTGAATGTTCATTTTTTGTGATTTATATAAACTTTCTTATGTAAGGAACTATAAAATCTTGCACTCCTAGTGCAACACAAAAACAGGTCATATTGTCGTTTTCCTGATGCGATTAATGAATATGTAAATAGTATCAGTATCACCTACTCATGTCGTCACCTAAATCAACAGAGGCAGGTGTTGGTGGACGTGAGTGGCATATTTTTTCACTGTCTAAAGAAGTTGGACGGGTTATCTAACCGTGAACGCAGGTCGCTCTCCCCTTGTTGGGTGTCCGTCAACCATTACTCGCAAAGGTAGCTTTTCGTCCTTTACGAGCTATGCATCACCCTTACCGTGCTGCTGAAGGGGAATGAGAAAGGAAAATAGGGAATCATCAACTCCTGAGTTTGGGTTTTTGAAAGCGTTTATCGCACACTCGACACCCGATGTATGTAAACACTGGCTGCAGCTGGCATGCCCTGAACGTAAAACTAGTTTGATAAGTACTGGATGCATGTTAGGGCAGGTAATGGGATATCATCCACAGCTACAATGATTTTGTGCAAGAACATTTTAGTTCTCATAATATATTCATTCATTCTTGTGCAGCTAAGTTTACTACTAATATGTACAATACTAATCTGGAGTGGTACCTTGATTACTATGTTTACTGCATTATCAGTCACTGCATCCATGAATTGATTATATATCCTGATTCTATTTACTAATGAATGTGAAGAAAACGAGTAAGAAATATGATAAAATAGTGGCATGGAGACGCACCAAGAGGAAGCTGCCAGGACGAGGAAGAGGTAAAGAGTGGGTGCGTGACCCTTGGGCGGAAAAACCGCCAACACCAACATTGCTAATGCAAGGAACCCACTAAGAAATAGAGGGGAAAGGGTGACTTTTCTCTCTGGTATCTCCCTCTCGTCTCTCTCTACCTCTGTCACATACTTAAGAGTCAAGTCTTTCAAGGCTATGGTTAAAGTCCACAAGAGTGTCAGACTATGATCTTTGCGTATTTTTTTCAGAATAAGATATTTGTCATCCACAAATATGCTAAAAGTGTTAAATGTGTGTGATATAATTCTTCATACTTGTTTTAGTTCAAAATGAATTACAAGGGAGCTTAAAGAGGAAGTACTTGTAAGGCATCGCACTGGAGGCAAACACAACTGTCATTGCATGTGTTTTCTTTGCTTGCATGTCATTTATATAGTCGTCCCTATTATATGGAGGTTGAAGAAATTATACGATCCTCTTACTTGCATTATGTTTTTACATCATAACGGTGTCTTCAATGATACATGTAGCAAATCATGTCTACTCATTTTTTCATGGCCATTAAAATCGACCTCACATATTGCTTTATCATGTTCCTGAGGTGGAAACTTATTCTTGTGACTAAATTATAAAATATAGATACTGCAACCGTTATAACGTAACAAGATGTTCCTTATATTTTCAAGTTAATGTGTATGTAATATAATGCACACTGCCTAATGCATAAGATTTTAAGATAGAGAAAACTGCCAGCACTGCACCACGATCGTCACCCGGAACAGGTGGCAGCGTAGGGGCTGACTGCTTGTTCACCATGGCACCTCCATCACGACGACTGTGCTGCAACTTGCAGGGCGCCTCCTCGGCTGGGGCGTCACCGTCTATGTTGAGTCGAAAAATAACAGACAGATGGCTGCAGGACAAATATATAGAACATACAAATCCTTCTACGTCATTGATTTTCAGGTGGAGGAGGAAAATAACAAATGGTGTATTGATTTTGTCGCCACGTGACGGAAAAGACACGCACTCAAGAACAACGGGTCAACACTCCCATCAGATGTTTTCGTGACGTGTAGAAACAATTAATTAACCTTACGTCATTAGTAAGCAGCCTGTTCAACCGTGAGAGTGCTGCCCATAACGACTTACGACCAGCTGAGCCACGACCCCGTGGGTGGTTAACGGCTCAGTGTCAATGTCTACTACACTACAAGTGCATATGGACGACGAGCACAATAACTGGCCTGTCTGAACCTTTGAACCTCACAGTATGTTTAGCGAACATGTGTATCTTTCTGATGCTACTGGGAAAGAGGTCCGTTGTGTAATATCGAACAAATAATTACTATCCTATATTGTGTGTTTTTGTCTAACGTATATTTACAGTCTCTCTATAAACAAGAAAAAACTCATCCAAGTAAATGACGAAAATCCCATAAACTTTTCTCAAATTAATCAAGTTCATGTGATTTCGGGCACATCGTGAATTATATCCCTTAGCTTTTGTACAATTAATCTCAGCAGCTCACTTAATTTGTCTTCTGACTTTTCCAGACGCGTAAAGATCACATCAATGAAGAATAAATACGCAGTTGCATTAAATTGTCTTTAAATATCTTAGTCATTCACTTCAAGAGAACGCAGTATGAAATCAAGTATCTTTACATTGGTAATGATCACAAGCTCGTTAACACAGCGTTAATGTGCTAGCAAAGAGCATAGATGTGATTCTTTTGGACATGTTCCTCTACTCTTTTCCTCCAACATCACGGGCTCGTGCGGTCAGCCCACGCCTCCCAAGAAAGGTGGCAAGCGTCATCTACGATATGCACTAGTGTCGTCTTAGTCTAAATCAATATATCGACCAGTCTCCTCGCCCGGCTGGACTAGTTACTTTGCTTAGATTAACGTGCAGGAAGACGTTGTTTATAAGAAACTCTTACACGGGTTATGCCTTGCCTCTTCGCCTCCCGCCTAACATCGCTGCTGGATACAGTTATGTTATTTAATATCTAGTTCCCGAAAGAGACATACAAGTATAAATAATGATTTGTTGTAGATACATAGTTTTTCTATTTCCAAATGGATTTGCTATATGAACTATGCTAAATATTATGTCTGAATATCTTCGTAGGCATATTTTGTGTACATATGTCTCCGTTCGTGATGTCCAGTTGCAAAAAATGTACTACTCACCTCACGTACGCTTTTTTTGCCCGTGTTTGTAATCAAGATTTGGTTCCCATCTTTGACCCTATGTTCCAGTTGCTTATAAATACTTATTCCCTGCCTCTATAATATTCCTTGTGAGAACGTTTATAGTTCTTCTCGGAGGTGAACAACTAACTTTATTCACACCTCAATTGATTCTGCTTCCTTGAAATTCTCTCTCTCTCTCTCTCTCTCTCTCTCTCTCTCTCTCTCTCTCTCTCTCTCTCTCTCTCTCTTCTCTCTCTCTTCTCTCTCTCTCTCTCTCTCTCTCTCTCCTCTCTCTCTCTCTCTCTCTCTCTCTCTCTCTCTCTCTTCCCCTCCTCTCCTTCTCTCTCTCTCTCTCTCTCTCTCTCTCTCTCTCTCTCTCTCTCTCTCTCTCTCTCTCTCTCTCTCTCTCTCTCTCTCTCTCTCTCTCTCTCTCTCTCTCTCTCTCTCTCTCTCTCTCTCTCTCTCTCCTATCCAACAACTTGGTGCTTCAATTTAGTATTTTTTACATATTGATAGGCGACGTAATAAAAATGCTTCAGTATTTATAAGTTTACTATTGGTACGCGTCATAAAATGTAATTATTTCCATTCTTCTTCTTTGTTTTACTTTTATAATTTATCAAGATGGACGCAACAGGCCGCTTACATACCCTTGATAATATAAGAACTTGTCTCATGTACGAAATGACGCCACCGACGACAGCTGCAGGACGGCTGTGGGTGGTGATAAGAGATAAAATATGACTAGTTCGAAAACCAAGTTGTTGGCGCGTTAAACCTATAGACTGAGGAAGTGCAAGGGAAAGAAAGTGGTGGAGGATAATAGAGGTCGATGCTCTGGCGTTCTTTTGATGGCAAGGGAACGGAAAGACGTATGACAAACCGCGCTCAAACGGCGTATATGAGTCATCATTGTGTGTGTTGATGCTGCCGCTGTATATCACGAGCTGAAGCAAAGGGGAGGAGTCGGTGAAATGGGAAAAAAGTAGAACTTGATATCATAATGCCGTGTGTTCCTTTACTTAAGACATTAAAGGTGAAGCGGGCGATGAGATAGATTGCTAATACTCCTAGTCATAGACCACTGTATACCTGGACTGCGCACGGAATATCAGCCTGTTGCACATGGGCCTGAACTTGCCCTGAAGTCGTAGGGCCGCTCGGATTCATATATACGCATCATATAGACTGGTTTATCAGTATATATGATATACTGTAATCTTCGTAAATGTTTGTTCTATAATATTATCCAATAAAAAACAGTAAAACACGCTAAAGAAATGCCATTACGAGACTGAAGAAATGTGCATAAACTTAATATTCACTTCAACTCTTCGCCATTTAAAACTTTGCGAGTCAACTTTTATCATGAAGGGTATCAATAGAAGTGCAATTGTATTAGCTTTCCATTGATGCATTTTGTTTTCTGATGAATTAATTACCCCCATGCATATGTTAGCGTTAACTAAATAAATTAAATCATCAATCGGGTAATTTTCCGGATTGATGAGGTTATTCATTTAGTTAACGCTAATTTATACATAGCGCTAATTCATTTATCAGCAAACGAAATATATAAGTAAATAAATAACATCATCAATCGGGAAAATTACCCGATTGATGATTTTATTTATTTATTTAACGCTAATTTATGCATGGTTCTAATTCATTTATCAGAAACGAAATATATCAATGGAAAGCTAACAAAATTGCGCTTCTATTGGTACCCTCCATGATAAAAGTTGACACGCAAAGTTTTAAATGGCGAAGAGTTAAGTGTATATTAAGTTCATGCCTATTTCTTCATAGTCTCGTAATGGCATTTCTTTAGCGTGTTTTACTGTTTTTTATTTGATAATATTATAGAACAAACATTTACGAAGATTACAGTATATCATATATACTGATAAACCAGTCTATATGATAGTCCATAGACCACTATATCTTTTTGTCGGGCGGGCGGGCTTTGTCGGGCCGGGCGGGCCGCTATGCAGCTTGAAATTTCAAAACATTGGCGAGTGAACAGTCCAGCTATACAGTGGTCTATGTCTTATTTAATATGTATAATATATAATATATATATATATATATATATATATATATATATATATATATTATATATATATATATATATATATATCAATCATTGGGGGCATACGCCGGGGTCGCGTCGCCTCGCCCACCCTACGACGCCACTCCCGGGGGTCCCATGCGCGAGCTCCCATGCAGGCTCCTCTCCAATACCAAGCAGCTCTCGACAAGAAACATCAACTTGCCCCAGCCACGAGCCTTGTGGGCGCCCCCTTGGCCTCCTCCACGCCGGATTGTCTCCTACAGATACAACCCGATGTGAAGGATCGGTTTCAGGGTAGCGTGCCACATGCCCATATAGCCGAGGTTGGCGCTGACGGACTATGCAGGTAATAGGCCTTGATTCAGTCTCACGGTGCAATCGCTGATTTGACACGTAATCATCCCAGCGATACCCCATGATTCTGCGAAGACACTTATTACCAAAGGCATTGATTCGTCTCTTCAAGTCACTATTTAGTGTCCATGTCTCACAACCATAGAGTAAGACAGGGATCACAAGCGATTTGAAGATCCGGATCTTTGTCTTCCTGCACAGGTACCGACAACGCCAAATACTCCCGCTGAGCGAGTCCATAACACCGTGGGCTATGCCAATCCGCCGTAAGACTTCTTGACGTGACCCGCCGTCATTATGGACTGCGCTACCAAGGTATGTAAAGCTTTCCAAGATCTCAATGTCCTCGCCACACACATGAACAGACTGTACTGCTTCATCTAGTAAGTCTCCAAACACCTGGAGCTTGATCTTGAGCCAGGGGACCTCAAGTCCCAAAGGCTTTGCCTCCTCGTGCAGCGCCTCGAGAGTCATCACCAGGACCTCCAGGGACTCAGCAAAGATTACTGCATCATCAGCAAAAACAAGATCAGTGATCTTGGTGTTGCCGACGGATGCTCCACAATCACTTTGATCTACAACCTTCTCCAATACCCAGTCCATACAAGTGTTGAAAAGTGATGGGGCAAGGACGCACCCCTGCCTCACTCCTGTATTCACAGGAAAGAAGCCGGATACACCTGCCCCACACTTCACAGCACTCTCAGTCCCAGAATACAGACCAGTTATCAAACCAATAGTCCTTGCAGGAATCCCTAGAAGTCGCAGAAGATCCCAGAGTGACTCACGATGCACTGAGTCAAACGCCTTCTTGAGATCAACATAGGCTGCAAGCATCCCTTGTCGAAACTCACATCGGCGTTCCACCAGGACACGAAGCGCTAGGATACGGTCCGTTGTTGACTTACCAGGCGTGAACCCAGACTGCTGAGGTCTCTGATGCTTCACCAGATGGCTGCAAATCCGTGTCAGCAATAGATGGGCAAGCACCTTGCCTAGTACGCTGAGCAGTGTAATACCGCGGTAATTGTTGCAGTCCTGACGGTCCCCTTTTCCTTTCCCGATAGGGACGACCAGCCCCCTTTTCCAGTCAGGAGGAATGGTACCTGATTGTCACACGGCAGTCAGGACAGCATGCAACCCGTGGATCATGGCCTCACCCTCAGCTTTGAGGAGCTCCGCACTGATATTACAAGCACCAGCTGCCTTTCCACCCCTCAACTTTGCTACAGCCTCTCTGACTTCGTCAAGAGAGGGTGCGCTTTCGTCAATGGGAGGATCGGCATCCACTGCCTGTAACCCAGTGGTGTGAAGCTGCTCAGTTGGAGGGTCCACCGTGAATAACTGCCCAAAATACTCAGCCCAACGAGCCATCTGCCCATCCATGTCCGACACGAGGCGCCCATCTGCTGTTCGAATAGCACTCGCCCGAGAAGGAGACTTGGAACGGAGCTTCTTCAGGGCTCGGTAGGCGGGTCGGAGGTCATTAGCGTTCAAATGACCCTCGACATCCTCAGCGAGACTCCTGACATACCTCTCCTTGTCTCTCCTCAGGAGGGTTCTAGTCCGGCGTGACAGAGCCCTGTGCTGGTCCCGGTTCCCAGTCAGCCTGGCAGCGCGACTCTCCTCGATTTTCTCCAGCGTCTCCGTCGAGACAAAACCACGCCTTGACCTCGGGCGCTCCCCAATACACTCCTTGGCAGTCTGTAGAGTTTCACGTTTAAAGGTATCCCACAGTTCTACAGGGTCCCCGAGAGCACCGAGCACATCAAATTGATTTGAGACTGCCACCGCATGCTCATGAGCACATGTCAAGTCCTTCAGTTTCTCAAGATGAAACACAGTATCGTTACCTCTTGAGATTCTTCTGGACTTGACATGAAGCTTAAGTGTAGCAACAACAAGTCTGTGATCTGTTCCAAAGAACTCAGCACTCCGGTAAACCCTGCAGTTCTGGAGGATCCTCCAACGAGTGCTAACGAGGATGTGGTCGATCTCCCTAGCTACCCCTCCGGCATTACTATACCATGTCCAGCGGTGCAGCTCTGGTCTCTGATACCAAGAACCTGCAATTCTCAACCTTCTGGACCTTGCAAAGTTCAGAAGCAGAGAACTGTTGGTGTTTCTGGTACTGGAGCCATGGGGACCAACACATAACTCATAGCCATCTCTCACAGTGCCAGTAGTAGCATTGAAGTCGCCCAAGACAATGAGTGTGTCCCGAGGAGGACACTGGTCTAATACAGAGTCGAGTTTGGCGTAGAACATCTCCTTCTCTTCAGTTTTACGCATCTCGGTAGGAGCGTACACTGCAACAAGAGACATGAAACCCAGAGTGTGTTTCATCCTCACCCGCATTATACGCTCATCAACCGGAGTAACCACAACAACTGACGGCTGCAGTTTGCTGGAGATGCCTATAGCTACTCCCCGTACACGGTGACCATTGCTCATGCCGGACCAGTATTAGGTGTAACCCCCACTGCTAGTCTCACCACTGCCAGGCCTCCTCGTCTCAGAGAGTCCCACTATATCCACCCTCAGCCTACTGAGCTCGCCCGATAGGAGAGGTAGTCGATGATCGTCTGAGAGGCTCAGAACGTTCCACGAGCCCACACGAAGAACCCTCCGCAGGTTGTTCCCAGAAGTGATTCGACGGGCAGGCGCCGCCTCTGCACCGCCCCGGCCACCCCCATAAGAAAAAGTTGGGCTAGGGGGCCCTACCACTTGATTTAGAGTGCGGGATTCCCGAGGGCTTTGTCCCGCACTCGTCATAGGCAGACCCCTCCCCTGCGTCGGCATAGGAGAGGTCTGCATGGTTGGGCCCCCCGGCAAAACCGGGTCGGGGGCGCGATTACCGCGCCCCCGGCCTCTACCTCTTAACATGTTTGTGGCTAGTTTAGTTTTTACAGGGAGGGGTTGCAAACCCCCCCCCCAACCAATCTATGTCAGGAATTGGCCTTACTGCTCACCGTGGCCAGGGACGCAGAACCCCCTGTAGGGATTACCCCAGGCTGCCCACTATTTCACCCATAGCTGGGGCTGGATGGCCATTGACTCAATAGTGAGTTCATCTGCCCTTAAAGATGGTCTTATTTTTAGTCCATCAGGGTGTCTAGCACAGCATATATAATATATATATATATATATATATATATATATATATATATATATATATATATATATATATATATATATATATATATATATATATATATATATATATATATATATATATATATTTATATATTTATATAATATATATATATATATATATATATTCTCTCTCTCTCTCTCTCTCTCTCTCTCTCTATCTCTCTCTCTCTCTCTCTTCTCTCTCTCTCTCTCTCTCTCTCTCTCTCTCTCTCTCTCTCTCTCTCTCTCTTCTTTCCTTCCGGAGGCTGCGTGGTGTCTAAGGCGTCAACGACAGACATTAATCAACAGTTTTCTCACCTAAAAAACAATTTCACGGCGCAAAACCAATTACGATAAGGCCGTAGGGGTATAATTTATGACAAGCCAGTATGCTTTACTTTTTTTCACTAAAATTAATGTTGAAATAAAAAATATTTTAAACTATTTCTACAGATTGGTAACGATTCTAAAATTGTTGTTAACAAGCCTAAGAACCCTAAACTTTGTGGTAATGATCCATTTAAGGGGGATGTAAATGTTTGTGGTTTAAAACTTGTTGTCGCTTGTAGACAATTGATAAAGATTCCTTGGCTTCGCTTTCTCAAAATAGGATTTTCATCCGGTTTGTATGACATGTCAGCCTTTTTGTTTTGATTTGTGCCTTGTAGAAAGTATAAAGGACATCACATTATTAATTTTGATGATTATGTAAGAGGTTCGATATATATTTTACTTTAAAAAAAAGAACTGGGAAGGGCGAGTCTTGTCGTCCTAAAACATGAGTTATCAGTCTAGTACGCAACGATGATAAAGATGACTAAAGCACCCTAAGACATAAAAAAAACATAAGAAAATAAGGAAGCTACAAGAGGTCGTGAGACCTACACGTGGTTGTTCCTGTTCCTTAACACTACCTACATCCACCTTGCATCTCCCCCCGTCCATGAAATAAATCATGTGATACGAATATTGACGGGGTAGTGGGTCAAAGGGTGTTCATGTCCCCACAGTTTTTTTCTCCTTAGCTCTCTATCTGTCTCTCTCTCTCTCTCTCTCTCTCTCTCTCTCTCTCTCTCTCTCTCTCTCTCTCTCTCTCTCTCTCTCTCTCTCTCTCTCTCTCTCTCTCTCTCTCTCTCTCTCTCTCTCTCTCTCTCTCTCTCTCTCTCTCTCTCTCTCTCTCTCTCTCTCTCTCTCTCTCTCGTGTCTGTCTCTCAGATATTCGATCTAACATTTGTAGCGTGACCTTAAGAGATACCAATTGCAGTATTATCAGCCATATTATAGAGAGCTACTGTGTCAATAGGGAGGGGATCTTTGGTCCTATATAAAAGGTGAGAATTATCGGCACAACCTTAAAATGACTTTGAAGCTGAAGGACGTGGAGTAGCTAGTACATTACCCGGCAGTTTTTTTTTGTTGGTTTGCTTATGTAAAAGTGTGTGTGTCTGTCTGTCTGTGTGTGTGTGTGTGTGTGTGTGTGTGTGTGTGTGTGTGTGTGTGTGTGCGTGCGTGCGTGGGTGTGTGTGTGTCACTCACCCATGTTCTTGACCACGCAATTCAGACTCGCGATCATCAGTTTTAACCCCCCGGTGCTATATGGAGCTCATTATCGATCTTAGGGTAATTCTGGGACCTCACGCACAACACCTCCACCCCTAACCCCTTGCTCAATGGGGACAGTAACTGCCCGAGTTTATCAATGAGGAAATTCCCGTGAATGAGCGGGGCCGGGGATCGAACGCCGGGCCACAAAATGATCCCAGACGTAAGTGAAATTTGGTTCTCACCAAGGCCAAGGGTGCTGCCATAAAATTAACAAAATGGAATCGTTCCGGCGTGTTTGATTCTTTGGTAGTTATGCTTATTATGTCTTTTATTTTCTTGGCATCAGAAACTATCACCACTCTGAAATTACCTTAAGTCGTAGTTTGAATAGTGGTGACCATGCGACTGCCACTGCTGCTGTTGTTGCTGCTGTTATGCCCTTCCCATCATAAGTGGTCCGATATTTTGTAAACCCTTTTTGGGTAGCACTTAAAGCTCTACCTGCAACACTACGGACGGCGACGTTTTTCATCTCATTATATTTATCGGACACGTTCATTATCCTAATCACAGACCCTTTAGCTTATATGCTTATTTATGGTTCATATAGTACCTCATCTGCCAAACATATTGTCCTTCCAATTTTTGCTGACAAACACTTTTCTTGTTTTCCCTTTCTATGTGTAGCACCGCTGCCAAAAATCAATTTTTTTTCCTCATCTCTACCACCTGCTAATGATGGCGTTTGCCTTTTTCCTGTGATACCGAGTTAATATGGCTAGAGCTGCTTTGTACAGATATCTCACATTCTATACAGAGCCGCAAGATATATGAAGTTGTAAACGTGTCATTCGGTACAGTAGGGCTCTCTGCATCACTTGCTTTTGGGAACAAAATTTGAATCTATGCAGAAGACGAATAATAATGCTCTAAAAACACACTAGCAGCCACAACCAAGTGCATTCAAACGACACTATTATCGGTGAACAGGAGGAGGCAGGTTCCCCTGGCTGTTGGTTTTGGCAGGAAATCTACGGTATAACATTTGGGTGGCCGCGTGTGAAACTCCATTCCTCTAGCTCGCCGAGATCTCAGAAAACTGGTGTTTTTGCGGCGCACTCTTCTCCTCTTGATTTTCTGAGAAGCCCATCTTTCCGCCATATACTGTCAACACACTGACGCACCAATTATTATTCCCACGCGAACATCCCTTCTTTCAACCTCTCGAGGGGCACCAGATGAAAATAGTGTTTGCCCATAGCTTGTTGCAATTCCCTTCCTTATCTGCCAAGCTCCCTATTCCAAGTTTGTTTACACCTCACGTCACTATTTTAAAGCGTGGTGTATGGGGTCGTAATTGTAATATTTTCTTTGTTGATATAGCGAATATTTAGAATACTTATCCTTTCACACCGTTTGCCTTCTCTTCCATTACATTGTTTCCTTTCAGATACCAGCAGGAGATGTTTGCCCCAATATTTCGTGCTTGCGTTGTACACTTCCCTTTCCTGCCGCTCATAAATTTTACTTGCGTGTTTTCATCAATACTTCCTTGCTATTATGAGGACCGCAGTTGTTCTACGTGAGATTTTGATAATTTAGGATTGAAGTGCTGTCACAAGTGAAAATAATAATCAATAAGGTACTTATATTGGCGCGTTGTGAATGACTGGTGGACTCAGTGGTGGAGTCTGGTTCACTTGTGTCTTCCTTGGCGCGGTGTGACAGGGTTCCGATCCATAAAAGTAATGGCTGCCGAAAGAGACAGATAGCGTGAGGGACTCTCAGAGACAGGGAGTCGGTGCCGAGCCACATAGGGTAAGGGAGATTTGGATGACCCTTCCCGGAACTTTTCTTATAAATTTTTGCCTCATTAATTTTAACTTTGTTCCGACTCCGCTTATTTGGACAATTCAGTGATGTTAACTTTATGAATGCAAGACGATATTTGATAGGAGTTAAACTAAATAGTTTTTGTTATCGATGTGTTTTTAAGAAGAATCTTATGAGATAATCATTCTGTGTTTCATCTTGGGAAACTAAAAGACTTGACATGTGCCGTGTCCATGAGAATACAATGGCAGTCTCAAATCGGTTCAATGTGCTCTGTGCCCTTGGGGACCCTGTCGAACTATGGGATACCTTCAAAGGTAAAACTCTCCAGCCTGGCAAGGAGTGTATTATGGAGTGAATTAGGAAGTCAAGGCGTTATATTGTCTCGACGGAGAATATCAAAAGGAGTCGCGCTGCCAAGCTTGCTGGGAACCAAAATCAGTACATGGCTCTGTCACTCAGGACAAGAACATTCCTGAGGAGAGACAAGGAGAGGCATGTCAGGAATTTTGCTGAGGAAGTCAGAGGACATTTGTATGTTAATAAGCTCAGACCACCTACCGAACCCTTAAGAAGCTCCGCGCCAGGTCTCCATCACGGGCGGGTTTTATCCGAACAGCAGATGGACGCCTCGTGTTGGACATGGATGGGCAGATGGTTCATTGGCTGAGTACGTTCGGCAGTTGTTCACAGTAGTCCCTCCAAGTGGGCAGCTTTACACCACTGGGTTACGGGCAGTGAATGTCGATCCTCCCATTGACGAAAGCGCACCTTCCCTGGACGAAGTCAGAGAGGCTGTAGCAAAGTTGAGAGGTGGAAAAAAAGCTGGTGTTTGTAATATCAGTGCGGAGCTGCTCAAAGCTAGGGATGAGGCCATGATTCGCTTGTTGCATGCTGTCTTGACTACCGAGTGGCAATCAGGTACCATTCCTCCAGACTGGAAAGAGGGGCTGGTCGTCCTTATCCGGAAAGGGATAGGAGACCGTCAGGACTGCAACAACAACTGCAGTATTACAATGTTCAACGTGCCTGGTAAGGTGCTTGCCCATCTATTGCTGACACGGATTTGCAGTCATCTGCTGAAGTATCAGAGACCTCAGCAGTCTGGGTTCACGCCCGGTAAGTCAACAACTGACCGTATACTAGCTCTTCGTGTCCTGGTGGAACGCCGACGTGAGTTTTGGCAGGGGTTGCTTGCAGCCTATGTTGATCTCAGGAAGGCGTTTGATTCAGTGCATTGTGACGCACTCTGGGATCTTCTGTGGCTTTGCAGGACTCCTGCAAGGATTGTTGGTCTGCTGACTGGCCTGTACTCTGGGACTGAGAGTGCTGTGAAGTGTGGAGGAGGTGTATCCAGCTATCTTCTTGTGAATACAGGAGTGAGGCAAGGGTGTATCCCTGCTCCATCACTTTTCAACATTGTATAGATTGGGTATTGGACAGAGTTATTGACCAAAGTGATTGATGATGATCTCTCGACAATAATAAGATCACTGATTTTGTTTTTGCCGATGATGCAAAAATCTTTGCTGAGTCGCTGGAGATTCTGGTGATGGTTCTTGAGGCGTTGCATGAAGAGGCAAAGCTTTTGGGATTTGGGGCCTCCTGGCCAAAAACCAAGGTCCATTTGTTTAGGGGTTTACTAGATGACACAGTATACAGTCTGTTCATGCGTGCGGTGAAGACATTAAGATCTTGGAAAATTTAACATACTTTGTAAGCGCAGTCCAGAATGACGGAGGGGTCGGACTTGACGAGAGTCAAGAAGTCTTACAATGGATTGGCATAGCCCACGATATTATGGACTCTCTCAACTTGAGTATTTGGCATTATCGGTACCTGTGCGGAAGGAATAAGATCTGGATGTTCAAGTCGCTTGTGATCCCTGTCTTACTCTATGGATGTGAGACATGAACACTAAATAGCGACTTGAAGAGGCGAATCAATGCCTTCGGTAATGGGTGTCTTCGCAGAATCATGGGGTATCGTTGGGATGATTACGTGTCAAATCAGCGATTGCAACGTGGGACTGAATCAAAGCCTATTACCTGCATAGTCCGTCAACGTCTACTACGGCTATATAGACAGACATGTTGCACGTTTCCCTGAAACTGTTCCGTCCCACTGGGTTGTATATGTAAGCGACAATCCAGCCTGGAGGAGACCAATGGGACGGCCACAAGGCTCGTAGCTGGGGCAAGTTGGTGCTTCCTGCCAATAAGTGCTATTGGGAAGAGAGCCTCCATGGAGACTCGCGCGTGGTGACTTTCGGGAGTTGCGTCGTAGGGTGGGTGAGGCGAGGCGTCCCCCGGCGTATGCCCCTAATTGATGATTTTCGGTACCTCGAATGGATTTGTTGAAAGGCACATCGTGATAGGGAATATCTTTTTTATTAAACTTACAGATGGAATTCGTATTTTTCTCATTACTATCGCGTGCTATCTTAAGAAATATATTTATAAATACTAATTGTATCATTCGTTATAAAGAAAATATTTGTATTCAATAAATGTATGGATAAAGCAAGAGCTTGGAATCATGAGAAATTATTTGATATAGCAGAGTGAATAGAGGGCTTGCAAACTGTAGTTATGTATAACTGATATTAAAGCCGAAACTAAGGTCCAGGCGATATAGGAAGGTTTCTCAGGCATTAATCTCTAGCAGCACCACTAAACAGTTCTCTTTCCTTCCCTCACACCTTCCTCTTTTACCATCCATCTTCTGACTCGTGACACACTTTCGCCTCTCTCTCTCTCTCTCTCTCTCTCTCTCTCTCTCTCTCTCTCTCTCTCTCTCTCTCTCTCTCTCTCTCTCTCTCTCTCTCTCTCTCTCTCTCTCTCTTGAGATTATATAATGTAATAGTGACTCAATATAAATTTGGACAAAAATATACTTACCCTAACGAAAAGTACGCAATGCCCATGGTCTGTAGCGAAGTGGTGAAGCGTTGTACCTGTGATAATTACATGTGATAATGTGAACAAATGTGAAACAAATACAAACAAACACGGCTTCAAATGTAAGGAAACTGATGTTCGTAAGCATTCATGCTTTAGCTTCCGCCCACTGTATCAAATAGCGTGACAGGTGCAGTCCCCTTAATTTACAGCACACGTGATAATGGTCAAGGAAACCGTTAGTGTGGCTAAACTTCCTTCATTCCTCTGCTCCTCTCTTTTTTCTACCCTTTCATGAAATATAAGTCTTGTTGTCCTGCTCCCCATCTCATCTCTCTCTCTTCTTATTTACTTTATCGACTTTTTTAATCCTTTTTAAACCATCTTTCTTCATAACTTATTTTAACTTTCTTCAATTCCTTTCTGTAACCTGATCAGTCTTCTCTTCGACTTCCTTTCACCCCTCCTACCCTTCCCATCCCATCCCTTCCAT
>JACEEZ010005588.1:442500-447500 GCA_016584305.1 Chionoecetes opilio | reverse complement strand
TACTACTGGCCTTTGGTTATTCGTACACACACATACTTTTATTTATTATTTATTTTTTATTATTTTTTTTCCCCCATTGTAATTATTTTAATATATAAATATCTATTATAATTTATATATATATTATATATATATATATTAACATATATATATAATATTATATATTTATTAATATATATTATATATATAAAAATATAAAAATATTATATATAAATATATATAAATAATATAATATTTATATATATATATATATTATTATAATATATAATATATATATATATTTTGTATATATATATATATATATATTATATATATATATATATGTTAATATATTTAAGAAAAATTTAGTATATAATATATAATATATATATATATATTTGTTTTTACTATCGAACTCTTCTCTCTCCCCCTCTTCTCTCTCTCCTCTTCTCTCTCTCTATATATATATATATATATATATATAAATTATATATATATTTTATAGATAATATATATATTAAATTAAAAAATATAAAAATATATAATTATATAAATATATATTATTTTATATATATATACACATTTTTATATATATAATATATTATAATATATATTATATATATATATAAATATTTATATATATATATATAATATATATATATATATATCTATACCTTATAGTTATATGTATGCAGTGATGAGAAAAAAATTAGGGGTAAATAAAAATTAAATATAAATAAAAAATTAAAAGATAATAGGTAAAAATTTAAAATTTTTAAATTTAAAAACATTTAGTTTTTAGTTTTAAAAGAGTTTACTTATATATTTATTTTTACATTTTTTTTGTTTTTACCCTATAACCCCTTTATTACTATTAACCCTGTTTTCTTTTAATTTAAATGTATAGGATATTCTATACAAAATTCTTTAGTCCCCTGAGGGTTGGGGGGATTGGTTCTTTTTCTATCGGGGTGGGGGTGGGGGGCAATGAACCCTTTGGGTTGGCTAGGCCCCGGGGTGGTTGGTGTGGTGGGGGTGGGGGGGCGGGGGCGGGCCTGGGGGGGCAGGTCTGGGGTCCATCAAAAGGAAAAAAAATACCACTGAAAAGCCAGTACGCCCCCTTCGAAACCGGCCTTGGGGAACCCATAACCTAACCCTTCCCACCCTTCCTTCCTTACCCTCAATTATGTTTACCCTCCCCATCCACACACCCTTAACCCAATCTTATCCCAATTTTGTTTTTTTTTTTTTAAAAATTTTTTTTTTTTTTTTTTTTTTTTTTTTTTAAATTTTACTTTTTTTTTTTTTTTTTTTTTTTTTTTTTTTTTTTTTTTTTAGGGATACTTCCCCCACGTCTCGCCCCTCAGTTACCTTCCCTTGGGCCGGAGGGGGGGTGGTGGGGGCGGCAGGGGGTGGGGAGGGGGATTAGGAGGGGGGGAAGCTTCACCCCACCATTTTATTTCCCTGACCAGAGGGGGGAGGTAAGGGGGACGGGGGGGAAGGAGGGTATGTCTATCATTACCTTTTGGTCAGGGGGAGGGGGGCGAGGGGCGGGAATGGGTGGGGGGGGGATCCTCTCACCCACGTCTTGCCTATCGTTCTTTCCCTGGCCAGGGGGAGAGAGGTCGACAGACCCCAGGGGTTTGAGGGGGGGGGACGGGGTCCAAGCCCGTAAAGATTTGAAATCCGTAAGGATTTGTGGGGGAATCGACCCCACACCTTTTTGCTGATGTATTGAAACCCCAACATTTTCCACGGGCTTGGAGCCCCCAGCAAAAAATAATCGAGAAGTTATATTTAAAATCCCTCACTTACCCCTACTTGTTTTATTTTTTAAGTGTCATTTTTACAAGGCAAAAAACAGGGAAAGGATTAAAAGGATATTTATTACATACATACCCATTAAATGCTAAGAGATAAAATAAGAAAAATAATGTCATGCTAGTATAAGTCACGGCGTGTGGGGCGTGGTGGGGGGTCAGGGGGTCAACCTATGGCCACCCGAGCCTTGCTTGAGGGTAATAAGGCCGGCACATGTACTGCTTCCTGATTTTTTAACAATGCAATATATGGTAAATATAGTCACGAAGGTTGGGGTCGGTAGAAAAGTTGTATCAGAGCCCCGGCAGGGGCCAGCCGGCGCGGCAGCAGCCCCTGGTGGGGCTTGTGTTGTCATGCCGCATGACTGCGGGAAACAGTACTGTGTTGGTTTTTACTGTGTCTTGGGAGAGTAGGGGTTGGGGGTGTGTGGTGTGTGTGGTGTGTGTGTGTGTGTGGGTGGGGGTGTGTGTGTGTGTGCTAATTGGTGTGTGTGTGTGTGTGTACTAATTGTGGTGTGTGTATAATTGTGTGGTGGTTTTTGGGATAAGTGTGGTGTGTGGTGTGTGTGTGTGTGTGTTGCATGTGTGTGTTTATATTTTGCGTGTGTGTTGTGTGAGTATGTGTATTTATCTAGTTGTATTTTACAGGGCCTGAGCAACCCCGTATGGCCCCCCTTTCCCAAACACTTTTTATATTCATCCTTAGTGCTTTGTTTTGGCCTAAGCCCCACCCGGGAGAGGGGCAAAACCCCGGCGCACCGGGACCCTTTACTGCTGGGTGGAAGGGGGTCGGTTTTAAGAAGACCGCCCCCCTGTCTTGCTCCCCCGGGGATTGAACCCGGGACTTTTTGGTTGTGAGCCGAGCGGCTAACCATACATAGGAGTTCCCCCCTTTAATTTTTGTTACACTCTCCTTGGGTGTGTTTATTGTGTGCGGTGTCCACACCCCCTTTTGGGGTTGTGTGTGTTGGGGTGGGTGTGTGTGTGTACAATTGTTTGTGTGTGTGTGTGTGTGTGTGTGTTTTGGTGTGGTGTGTTGTGTGTGTGTGTGGTGTGTGGGTTTTTGGGGGTATACAAATTGTGGTTTGAATGTTTTGAGTACTAATTGTTTGTTTTTAAGTAACGGAATAACTGTGTTGGTCTCAGGCCTAGTTCTTATTTTTTTTATGTTCAACCCGACCCCCATATACAGAGATGCGCAAAACCCCCAGTTAGAGCTTGTATAAAACAAAAAATACAGTAGGGCCCAAATCCGTCGCTATGTGTTCGGGCCGTTTTTCCTATTAACTATGTTATGTACAGTCTTTAACACAATCTCCCAAAAGAGGGACAGGTGGGATTTTCCCCTGAAATAATTTATTTTTAAAAAACCCAGCCTTATATAAAGAAAGATCAGCAAGCCCTAAACGAAAAATTAAGTACTATAGCTAAAAAAAAAAAAAAAAAAAAAAATTGGAAAGGAACATATTTATTTAACTTTTTTTTAATTAGCTAACATTCTCCCCCAAGAAAATTCTGGCCAAAGACCTGATACAAAACATTTTATATAAAAATATATTATATATAGCTCAGACTGCTGAACGATTTTTTTTAAAAGCAATTTGTAACCATGATTTTGTTTAATTTTTTTTCTGTCAGGCGCTGTCTTCTTCAGTCAAAAAACATTTTTATAGACGAGAAGCTCCTCCTAAATCCCATTGGCAGCTGGGGGGCGAATTTCGATTGCTGTATCTGCTGGCCCATTCCTTTAAACCAAAAACTGCAAAAATTTTAAAAACATTTATAAAAAAATAAAATTAGACATAAATCAGAAGACTGAAATACCGCGTCAGTTAACCCATTCAGTGGACAGACAGGCATGAAATTTTTCACTTGCAGAGATTGGATTAAAAATGTTGTTTTTTGAAAACCCCCTTTTTTGGTACATCTCTAGCGAAATAAAAAATTTAGGGTTTTTTTGCAAAAAAAAAACATGTTTTTTGTGAACAAAATATTTGTTAGTAACTTTCACAATTTTCCCGATTTTATTATTTAGTTTACCATTTTTTTTACTTCTGTATTATTTTAATTTTTTTTTATTTATTTTTTATTTATTTATTATTTATTTTTATTATTTTTTTTATAAATTTCTCCCCGAACTATTTCTTTTAGAAAAAATGCCTCGTTAAAAAAAGAAAAGGCTTATTTTCCCCCGCAGGGGGAATTACCCCCAGTTTGAGAACCACTGCTCTATATGAACATAATTAACAAACTCAGTATTTAAGCACAGGCAGATATGACATACCTCCTTTAATAGCAATTTCGAGAAACCTGCCAGAGGTCCCTACAATTAATAACTTCATATATTTTGTCAAATATCGTCCTCTTCCTCTCTCCACACCCTTGACCTGCGGGAAGGAGGAAATGTCACCTGATATCACGCGAGAATATTCTCGTTCTCTGAAATAGTATGTCGTATGGGGATGTCTCAAACCAATCACCTTTGTCCATGCTCGTAACTTCACAGGAGGGTGGAGTTTAAATGATCTCTGGGTTATACTCTGTATGTTTTATATAAGATTATACTAATTATATTGTTTAATATACCTTAACCTAACCTAAACTAACCTAACCTAGCCTAGACGAATTAAATTATGTAAAAAAATACATTATAACCCAGTAATCACTTCAGCTCCACTCCCATGCGACGTCACGAGCTTAGACAACGGCGATTAGCTAAAGACATCCCCATACCACATACTATTCCTGAGAAAGGAAATATGCGTTCCACGTTGCAGTTATATTATTAATGAAGGGGAGGAGGAGGTAAGAGAGCAGGGTGGGAAAAAAAGGAAGGAACAAATATCAGGGACCTTTTCGATTTGCATATTCCACTTATTTGCGCCACTGGAGAGCTTGGCTCAGCATGTGTGTCTTCCTCCTTACCGTCTTCATAACTTATTACTAGTGCCACGGCTGATCATGGCCGAGCTGGCACTCTGCCTGTTATACCGACCGCGGCAAGGGAAGAACAGCGCCTCACTCAAAGGTATCGTTAAAACAAATAATGGACAGACACTCTGTAAAGATCTATAAATTTATGAGAATACTGTAGGTTTGTGAAAAATTCGTTTGGGTATTGTTTTTATTTCATCAGGGAGAGAGAGTAAGATGAGAGAGAGAGAGAGAGAGAGAGAGAGAGAGAGAGAGAGAGAGAGAGAG
>JACEEZ010005588.1:430000-437500 GCA_016584305.1 Chionoecetes opilio | reverse complement strand
TCTCTCCTCTCTCTCTCTCTTCTCTCTCTTCTCTCTCTCTCTCTCTCTCTCTCTCTCTCTCTCTCTCTCTCTCTCTCTCTCTCTCTCTCTCTCTCTCTCTCTCGCTCTCTTTTATCTCTCTTTGCTCAATGATTGGTTAGATATTTCTTTTAAGAACCTACAATGTTTGTTTTTTATTTGCATTTGATTCTACCTGACTCTATGTCTTTTGTTACTCGTTCGCTTGATTGAGTATCACTGCTTGACTCGGAGACACATGGATTGACACACTTCCTAACTTTGGCATCATGTAGGTCAATGGTCTGATGCCAGTGAATGTTCCGTAGTGAAGCTGTGATACTCCTCTCTATCTCTCTCTCTCTCTCTCTCTCTCTCTCTCTCTCTCTCTCTCTCTCTCTCTCTCTCTCTCTCTCTCTCTCTCTCTCTCTCTCTCTCTCTCTTCTCTCTCTCTTCTCTCTCCTCTCTCTCTCTCTCTCTCTCTCTCTCTCTCTCTCCTCTCTCTCTCTCTCTCTCTCTCTCTTCTCTATATTATATATATAAATATATAATATTATATCTGTATCTCTCTATCTCTCTCTATTTATCTCTCTCTTTTTTATATATCTCTCTATCTCTCTCTCCATTTAGTCTCGCGTTTTCTTTCTCTAGCTCTTTCCCTTTCTTTCTCTCTCGCTTTATTTCTCACTCTCTATATATATTTATATCTTTATTTATCAATTTTTGTACAATTTCCCTCTACATTGACCAGACCTTAATTGCTTTGCATCAACTTATTTGCATGCTCGTCTTGCATGCGTGCGTCGTACCCAGGCGTTGGTACATGATCTGTTTTGTGACTTTTATCGTGTGTTACTGCGGCCTTGCACCCCTTTCTCATTGGTCTGTGGTGAGTTCTGACTTCTCTTCTCTCTCTCCTCTTCTCTTCCTCTCTCTCATGTCTCCTCTTTCTCTTTCTTTCTTCACTTTTCTCGTCTCTCTCTCTCGTCTCTCCTCCTCTGCTCTGATCTCTCTCTTCTCTCTCTCTCTCTCGTCTCTCTCGTCTCTTCTCTCTCTCTCTCTCTTCTCTCTCTCTTGTGTTCTACTCTCTCTCTCTTCTCTCTCTCTCTCTCTCTCTCTCTCTCTCTCTCTCTCTCTCTCTCTCTCTCTCTCTCTCTCTCTCTCTCTCTCTCTCTGCAGAGGCTGCATATTTGCAGGACAACTTCAAGGGGCAGTGGTAGAAAGTTTACACTTACTTTTATTTCTTACGGTCGGTGTTCAATTTCCTTCTTTTATCATCATCAAACGCATGCAATTGTGATGATAGCTTATTTTCTTAGATTTTTTGTTTGTGTTTAGACTTAGCTTATAAATTAACAATTTTGTCTAGTGTTAATATTCAAGGTGGTTCATTTATGTTTTTATGCATGTTTTTCCTATATGTTACACATTGTTTTGAATTGTATATGGCGTGCGTGTGTATGTGTGTGTATGTGTGTGTGTGTGTGCGTGTGTGTGTGTGTGTGTGTGTGTGTGTGTGTGTGTGTGTGTGTGTGTGTGTGTGTGTGTGTGTGTGTGTGTGTGTGTGTGTGTGTGTGTGTGTGTGTGCTGTGGGATGGATGTGATTAATTGTGCACACTTGCCGGGGATGGTTTGTACACTTGCGAGGATGAGACACTTAAACTTACGTAAAAAACATTATTCACCCTACCACCAATAGATAAATATTTTTTTTATTTTTTTTTGATAAACAAGATGAAAGGGCCAATCAAACGTACGGACTGAGAATAGGCCACTATTTTCAGATATTGCACTATTAATGCCACGCTCTTTTCATTTATATTATTTTTACAAGAAATAGTATATGAACGACATTTTTTCTAGTATTAAATTTCAAGGCCTTGGCCAGAAATCGGGAGGGGGCGACAGTGGAAGTGGAAGACAAGTGGATGGGTGGATATACGTAGACACTTGGTGGGGTATGAGGCAACTAGGTGAATCAAAGGTAAGTGGTGCTTGCGAGAAGAAAAGGTAGAAAGGGTTCGTAGAAGTGTTGGGATAATATCATCTCACTATATGCAGACTAGCGAGGATGATCATGACGTATGAAGTAAGGAATGGTACAAGGAGGATAGGTTAAATTGGCCAAAAGGTCGACCTTTGGCGATGACAGTCTTAATAACGTCTAATATATGTGTGAAATATATGTGGCTGTGTATTTACCTATTTGCCTAGTTATATTTTACAGGGCCTGAGCTACGCTTTTGTTGTCTCGTCTCCATATCTACATTCATCCAGTCTTTCCTTCAACCTGTGCATTTTTTCCACGATTTCACCTCATTATTTGAACCATTCCAAACTTCTACAGCTCTACTGTGTGTGAGAAGCTGTACTTCTTTATGGTATTTAGGCATCTCCTTTTTCTTAGATTTTTTGTATGCCCTCTTATGTATCGATCTTCTCTTTACTCCTGAGTTAGTAGTTTCTCTTTGTATATTTCTTCCATCTTATGTCAGTTTATAAACATGTATATATGAAGTCGGTCCGACCTGGGGACATTTGTGGTCCCCTCCCCAGTTAGAGACTCCGAGGCAGGGTTGTCAAAGGCCATTTTTAGAAGACATGTTTGAGTGAAGAGAGTTTAGGGATGTAAGGTGCATGTCGTGTAGTGTAAGTAGGTAGTGAGAGGAGCTGAGTTGTCTTTAGAATACTGGCTGCAGCTGCTCTCTTATGTAATTGAGACACTAAGGGAGGCGGTCAGAGAAAACATGGCAATGTCAATGTTAAGTCTGCAGCACCCTCTATCCCCATGTAAATACCTCTGCGGTCGTATTTCACCTTGCCGGCAGGTCTCTGACAGCCTACTCCTATATATGTTATTTATTTTATACGCCTTTAAGCAGATTTTCATTTTCGTAGTTAGATGAAAATGATATTCCCTTTTTGGCTGGGTATTAGTGACACACACACACACACACACACACCGCGCGATGGTCAGGTTGATAACGTGACGGGCTCCCATTCTGTGGGTACGCGGTTCGAATCCTCGTGCTCCCGGGGATTTTTCACTTGACAAATTCGGGCGGTTACTGTCCCCCTTGAGCAAGGGGATGGGAGTGTGTGTTGTGTGAGGTCCCAGCATTGCCCAAAGATCGGTAATAATGAGCTCCAAGCTCGCACTGAGAGGGTGAAAACTGGCGATCGCGAGCCAGCTCGCGTGGACAAAGACCATGAGTGAATAACACACACACAAACTTTAGGGTACTCCGTAGTGTAGGGGAAGCACGCTCGGCTCACAACCGAGAAGTCCCGGGTTCGATCCCCGGGCGGAGCGGAGACAGATGGGCTGTTTCCTTTAAAAACCCGAGCCCCTGTCCACCTAGCAGTGAATGGGTACCGGGTGTTAGCCGGGGGTTTGTGACCCGCCTCCCGGGGTGATGGTTTCGGCCAACACTAAGGACTAAGGATAAATGATAAGAATGTTGATATGGAGACGGGGCCATACGAGCGTCGCTCTGGCCTTGTAAAATACAACTAGATGAATACAAACACACACACACACAAACTTACACACACACACACACGCACATACACACACACACACAAAGTTGAAAGAAAGACTGGATAAATGTAGATGGCACCACACGAGTGTAGCTCAGGCCCGGTGAAATACAACTAGGTAAATACTCACACAAACACACACACACACACGGCTTCTACTATAGTATTTTTGTACATCATAAGCGACTGACCTAGGGAAGAAAATCAAAAAGCCCGCTAGCTGCCAGCCCCAATAAAGAAGATGGTAAGATAATCATGAAAGTGGGTGGGCAAATTTAGTTTGGAAGGTGTCTTTTCACTCCTCTTTTAAAGTATTTTTTTGTAGTAGGAAGGTGGACCAATAAAAAGAAGAGCGTTTACCAGTAAAAAGAATAAAATATTGAAAATACTGGGTAGCTCTTGCTTGCATCAGTAAGATGAACAGAATAGGGATGCGAGTAAGTGTTGTGCAGCTAGGCCGTGGAAGGAGGGGGGTGCATGCAGTTACCAGATTCAGTACTGCAGTGAGCACGAAAGCTACGGTAAAAGATACGAAAAAAAACTTGTTACTCTACCTTGTTTAGGATATATGTATATGAGTGGATAAACAGCATTGCGGCGGTGATTAAATGATTGAAGACAGTCAGTTAGAGGAAGGAAATTGATGAGACGAAAAGCATTTTACTCTACCTTGTTTAGGAGAGCTGTAAGAGTGGATCCCCAAAAACATAAGAGGCATACTCCATACATGAGCGGATATGGCCCCTGTTCAGATTAAGCAGTTGGGAAGGATAACAAATTGGACGCAGACGCCACAGGACGCTTACGTAACTTCTTAGAAGCTAGTTTAGCAAGAGATGATAATTATGTGAAATTTCCAGTTGATATTATTAGTATAGGGTAGACCAATAATGTTAATTGTAGAAGTTGGGGACTGTTGAGTGTTATTGAAGAAGAGGGGATAGTTGTCTGGAAGGCTATGTCGAGTAGATGGTGGGGAGGCGGTGGCCGAGTGGTGAGCTCGAAGTCCCGAGTTCAAATCCTGCCGGGGACACAACTCTTTCGGCAATCTTTAACGTGGTCGAAAAGAGCCTAGGAGGGGAGCACAAAATCCTGAGTTCAAGTCCCACCAAGGAGCAACTGTAAATCCATCGTCGAGTGGCCAAAGCAACTGTTCCGTCGACTGCGACTTCAAGTGTGGCGATGGGACAACAAGTATCAGCGTGAGCCTTCAAACTGAGGGTAAACCATCATAGAAAATGAACCCTCACCTATAGTATAAGAGGTTCTTGGAGTATAGTGAAGACTGCAGGGTATGAGAGCAGCCCGGGGTAGCGACACGTGATGTGTCACAGGTAGCAAGGTATCGAGCGGGAACAGGTCAGCGTGGTAATTCAATCACGTCCTCTTCTAGGATGCGCCCAGTGAGTGATAATGTACCTCCTTACTTGACGATGATTAATGATGCAGGGGATTAATATAGGACTGTACACAGTCTGAGTATGTATATTTGTACGTACAGTTGATGAATGTACACGTGGAAGGGGAAGCCAAGACAACGAGTCCGGCCAATGCGGCCGAGGCGGGGGAAGAGAGCGTGTCATCACGCAGTGGGGGATTGTGGGGGAAGTGGCGACGAGGTCAGAGGCCAGCGGGCGACCTGGGCTGCCCCCGAGACAAAGCGCACTCGCCAAGCGTACGTATATAGCCAGCGGTTGCCAGAATACCAGCATATTAACATACCACCATTACATTCCTCCCCCCCATGAAAAAGAACAACGTGACCACACGTTATGCAACACAGAAAGGGACATGAACAAGGTACATAATTGCCAGATAGCAAACATAGAAAACAAATAATTTAATTGCAACAAAAAAGGGATAATAAATTGTTCACACAATACATATATATGGAAGTACAGGAAGCAACTACAGGAAGAAGCAAATCAGGCAGAATCACAAGGAAAAGTGACATGCAAAGAAAATGAGCCATACAAGCAGAAAGCGGGCTGAAGTTAATTACACTGATAAGCGTGCAGAAAGTAACTGTTAAGCACAAGAGAAATGACATACACAGAAAAAGAGCCAATTACTAGCACAAGGAGAATGAGCCACGTGCGTGTAAAAGAAACTACAATGGAGCACAAGCAATACCATACTACAAGATATACGAAGTGGAGGAGAATGCAGAGAACTAATAATCACAATAATAAGTGAAAATAGCAAGAAGCCACGTGCGAGCACAAAAATAAAAATGCATGCAACGAACGAAGGAAGCTAGTTAAAAGTCAAAAGGTAAGATCATGCCACAACAGTAAGTGGAAAAGATAAGACAACCACAAAGGATAAGTGACAGAAAATCTAAAATGAGCCACGTGCTAGCACAACAAAATAAAAATGTGTGCAACAAAAAGCCAAATCAAAACCAAGCCACAGAGGAAAGTTGGGTAGAAAGATCACAGTGCGAGCACAGAGTGAAATGCATGCAACAGAAAATCATGAGTAGAAAACCAACCAAACATGCATGTAAAGAGAATCAGAAAAGGCTGAGAAAGATATGCATAAATTATAAATAAGTCACGAAAAGGTAAATAATGACACAAAATGGCATGCAAATATATATATATATATATATATATATATATATATCAGGTGGGGCATCAGGATCTAGGCATCTGGGCATCAGCATCTAGGGGAGGCCATGGGCGTGGCGGCCGTATGGGCGATGCAGGAGGGCGACCAACATCCGTAGGATGGCTAGACGAAAGATAATCTCCCGGGCTGACCGTGAGAGACAGCGAGGCGAGGGAGGCGGGAGGGATAATTACCGACCCACGTGACCCAGGTAGACAGGGTCGAGGGTGCAGCATGGCGGGGGTGAAGGGATGGGGGGGGGTTGAGGGAGGGATTGACCACGAGGCCGATGCAGGGAGAAGGGGGGAGGGTGTTTGGGGAGGGGGGGAGCCGAGCGAGCGGCGGGCGTATGGGAGGTCACATACATCGCCATTTCGTGAGTGGCGTGGAGAAAAAAAAGATTATATGCACAGTAAAAGGCTCTCACATGTGTCCCAGAGGCCTAAATGAACGCGTTAGAAACACTGAACACTAAAAGGGGCACTCAACAAATGTCCCAGAGGCCAAAATTAACGCATGAAGAGCACTGAACACAAATAAGGCACTCAGCAAATGTCCCAGAGGCCAAAATGAACGCTTCTGAACACACCTAGAATCACACGCTAACGAAACTGGAGATGTCTTGCGAGCGCGATGACGGGCGTCGGGCGACGAGGCAGGAACAGGTGACGAAGATGCAGAAGGACGAACCAGACAGAAGATACGGGGCGCCACAGCAGGAAGCGACGTCGAAGCAGACAGCAGGGGAACATGTACGCCAGGTCCAAAGGGGCACAGGACAGCATGCGATGAAGGAGGGCGGCGTGGTCAGGCAGCAGAATGGACGTACCGAGAAGTCTTGAAATACCATGGAAGACGAAACGGCCGCAGGCAGACACAGCGAAGCCCATCAGGAAGTTACCTTGTGGGCGTAGACAGCGATGCACATCAGGAAAACCACGTGTGGAAGCGGCACAGGACATCCGTAGTAAGGGCAGCATGCAGCGATGCACTGTCAGGAAGCCACGTGGAGTCCAGGATTCATACAGGAGTACAAGAATCAGCTCACCAGGTCCTTACCACCACCATTGTATTAGTATTTCTTGGTGTGTATTGTGACGAATGGTAACTGTAGGAGATCCGACGCAGAAAGGCCAGGATGTGGAAACCAGGGCGGCGCGGTAGGTGTGGTGCAGGATCCAAGGTGAAGTCGCCACGTGGGCGAGCAGGTGGTGAAGGAGGGACAGACGCGAAGACAATGTCCAGCCCAAGCGGGCGAGGCCGCGGAGGTGAGAGCATCCACTCGCAATGAGAGACTATGATGAAGTGAGTGATAATTTACCTCCTTTCTTGACGATGATGAATGATGCA
>JACEEZ010005588.1:417500-420000 GCA_016584305.1 Chionoecetes opilio | reverse complement strand
GATCATCATTCTAAATAGATGAATTTTCAAGCGGTTTAAAGGCATTTATAAAGGAAGGTAGAAAAGTTACTTACCGCTTTAACCATTTTAGATACTAGAATTATGGATATTAGAAGCTTATTCAAATTATAAAATGAAAAAGTTAGGAAAAATGTTTCCACAAATTAAAGGCGTGAATTGGTTGGGAATGTCTCAGTACAGTAGTTATGTGGATCACTAGGGACTGTAAAGGGAGCTGGATGGTTTCATGGATGGGATGAGAAGTGGTGTAGGTAGAATGTAGTGTTCAGGAACTCCACTGTGGCCTCCTTGCTCTGGTACTTACTATTTCCTTTGTCTTGCTCTTCTGTTCGATCTAAACCCCCCGAGACCCGACGTACTGAGTGAGAGGAGGTTCCCAGAGAACTACAGATGGCACCCTCGAGCTCACTGTTTGAGGCTCCTGGTCAGCCAGTCTTGAGAGTAGGGCTCAGCGGTCTGACACTGCGCTGAAAGGTGGAGGAGTGGTAGTGTCAGGGAACACTTGGTACGTGTTGGCTACCACCACCTCCCGCTTTTTACACTAACGCGCTAAACTTATTATTTAATGTTTGCTTGTGTAATATTAATTTATTGTTTTTCTTAGTATTTTTTAAGTTATTGATTTGGGCAAAATTTGATATTTACATTTGCAAAATTGCATTGCAATGCAATGAAATTGAAAAAACAGAAATTGAGAATTGCAAAATCATGCGAATATTCCCATACAATCATGATATATTTATACATAATATAATATATATATATATATAATATATATATATATATTATATATATATATATATATATATATATTATATATTATATATATTATGTATTTTTTTTTTTTTGAGAAATTTCATCTTTTCCTCAAAGACGTATGATATTTTCTAAAATATTTCATGATATTTGATATCTTTTTGGAAACTCCTTAATCTACTTTGCATATATTTTTTTTCGTATTATTCCAAACTATCCTTGCATCTGTTTCATCTTCCTTCTAGTTTTCTGTGTTTGCCTGTTTAATGGAGTAGAAAAGAAATGTTACCATATTGTTTTAGAATCCTCCTTAATTAAATTAAATATATTTTGTTTCAATTATTATTTTAGTTTGATGTACCATTACTCTTGAACAACTGGTTGTAAATATAATATTATGTTTCAGCAGAGACACTTGCATATATCTTTGTTCCGTCTACTCCAGTCCCTCTACCGAGTCATTGTCAGAATACAGATGAGTGTTTGATTGAGTTGTTTCATCCACTTATATCCGTACAGTGGACTGCCCGACGTCACGGTTGGGAAGGCTGCCACTTTGACGGTGGGGAGAAGAGGCGCCTTTCTCCTTCTCTATGATTGGCGTCGCTTGGCAGAGTGAACTGGATTATTTTATTTAACTCTCCATAAGTCTTCGTTTCTTCCATTTGTTTTAAGCCATCACCAAGGAGCTTCATTCTGATGTCTTTTGGTGTATTGATATTAAACACTAAGCAGAGGAGCTTGGATGCCAAATACATAGATATTATTCAGGAGTGATCCCAAGGGAGGCCGAACCCGAATATTCTTTGTTCATGCATTATTGTAGGATGCATTTTGGCCTTTGTGCAAAGTTTAGTACAGATCCTTTGAGAAATGGCCAATTCAGCAGTGGTACAAGACGGTACCCGGGTGTTTAATATTCATACTTGACCTCAGGGTGACCTGGAAGAAGCCCAGATATGGAATTCTTTTAAATTGCATAATTGTAGAACCTATTCGAAAAATATGGTAAAGATTTGTTGAGAGATAAATTTTCATCAAAATAAACAGGGATAGATAATTTGTTTCGCTTATTAGATAGATTATTATATTGAAGTCCTATTCGTTCAAACAATATTTATTTTTGTCATCGTTATCAACTAGGATGACGATAATTGTTATAATAATTGTAGTGTCAGCTCTTTTAGGTTACATTTCCATCTATTCCTGCCCGTAGCACTCTTCACATAACAGTGGGTAGGTATTTTTGTCCTACGTACTGACTACCGCAACCATCTGATCAAGGTTGCCGCGCGTCGCTAGTAACATTATCATCTTAAATTTTAGAAATGAAAGGCTTTGTCATAATTAAACATCGATTTATATTTGTACTAGTTTTTCATATATCTTTCTTGCTTTGTGTTTTGCATTTATTCTTCGATCTTTGATACCACTTAAGGTCACTTGATCCTTCATAAATGTTTGTGACATAATTAATGCTCGTTTACGTTAAGTCATAGCAAGTTAAGGCTCAAGATATGTGTACTTACTCAAACATGAAGCTGTATTTGATACATATGGGTGGTGGGGGGCGAGTGCCGTGTATGGTTGCTTCAGAAAACATGACTTACACACACACACACACATACACGCACATACACGCACACACACACACACACACACGCATACACGCACACATCACGCATACACACATACACATTGTCCCCCTTGAGAAAGCAGATGG
>JACEEZ010005588.1:395000-412500 GCA_016584305.1 Chionoecetes opilio | reverse complement strand
TGTGGGACTGATGGTTCAGGGACTCAGAGGCCTGCCCGTTGACGATGATCTGGAGGGTTCTTCCCTGCAGGTAGTTCCCCAGGAGTAGCAGGAGGTCACCGTGGATGCCTTTGGCTCGCAGTTTTTCGAGAAGGCCTCCGTGCCACACCCTGTCGAAGGCACCCGCTGTGTCCAGGGCCACCACGACAGTGTCCTGGCCGTTATCCAGGGCGTCCTGCCAGTTTCGAGTAAGGAACATCAGCAGGTCTGAACCCAAACTGTTGGTCCGAGAAGAGGTAGTTGTCGTTGAGGTGACGACAGATTACCTCTACCACGATCCTCTCGAACACTTTCCCCACCACAGACAGCAGGGAGATGAGCCTGTAGTTTTTGGGGTCAGACCTGGAACTCCTCTTGTGTACAGGAACCACTCAAGCCACCTTCCACACTGAAGGCCAGGTGTTTTCCTGCAGGCAGGCAGTGAAGACTGTGGTGACAGGGACAGACAGCTCTCTCTCTCTCTCTCTCTCTCTCTCTCTCTCTCTCTCCTCTCTCTCTCTCTCTCTCCTCTCTCTCTCTCTCTCTCTCTCTCTCTCTCTCTCTCTCTCTCTCTCTTCTCTCTCTCTCTCTCTCTCTCTCTCTCTCTCTCTCTCTCTCTCTCTCTCTCTCTCTCATATTCGCTTAAATATTAATACAGACACACAATAGTTTATTAGCTGCCGTCACCCCATTCATCTTTCAGTAGAAAATCACAACCTGTGCCCATAGGATCTCTTTTCGGGAGGAGCAGTAAACAAGGAAAAGGGGGCGTGGTAGTAACAGTATAACTTGTGATAGTGGTCGTGCTCAAGTTAATTAGTACCATTTAAATGCAATCTGGTGTAAGTTTACATGTGTATTTATATATGGATGCAATTGTATTTAATTTATATGCTTTCTTCATTACCCTAGTTCTGGGTTAAGCTTTTACCTATTTCCTTTTCCTTTTCACTTTTAATCCCTCCTCTTTATTTTTTTACGTAGTAAGGTCAGAGTGTGGGTGGTTATTATTCGGTGTGTGGGCTTGTTAAAGTGGTCGAAGTATGGGTGGTTGGGTGAATATGCGTGTATATGTGGATGGTGGATGGGTGGAAGCGTTTTCGTCAGGGTTATTGAGCTCAATTGCGAATCGTGTGCGGAGCTTGTGTGTTTCGTTCTCGGGTTACAGACGCTGACAGATTGGTAGGTCACTATATCGTCGATCACAACTCAGCGGGGCCTCCCGTGCTGGGTGAAAGAGGAGGAAGAAACGATGGGGTCATGGGGGAGGTTGGGACTCATGGTAGGAAGGGAGGGAGGGATTGATGAAGAACAGAGCGGTGGGAAGGAATGAGTAATGTGAAAGGGGATAGGTAGAGTGGTACTGCTATATAAGGGTTGGGTCTGGGGGCCTAATGAGTGAAGGAATGATTTAGGAGAGAGAGGGTAGGAGGAGAAGCAGCGAACAATGAGAGAAGGAATGATGACTGAGAGAAAGGAGTGAATAAGCAGAAAGGGAAGAAGGAAGTAGAGTGGAGTAGAGGCCGGATGTGTGGAGTGAAGAAGGAGAGGGAGAAGAAGGAGGCGGAGGAATCTCGAATTGGGTTTATGTTTTGGGTCAGTTTGATTAATTTCAATGTCTCTGTCGCAATGATGTTAGAATATATATTTTATCACCTCTCATGATTGTTTTCATTTTTCCCCAGGCATGGTTACATCATTATTCACTTCCATTCCTATATTTTTATAAACTTTATTCCTACTGCCTCTCATCACTTTCATCACATCGTTAGTACTATTAATTCGATTAATCATAATATAATCACAATGTTTTCTCCTCATATCTTATCCCTTCATTCGCGTCGGTGTACCTAATCCCTTTCTTCCCTTGATCGTCACTTTCCTCTCACTATTGAGACGTTGAACCTATAACCTCGTTACATTGCCGGCCACAGGTCATGATGACACCTTCCTTTAACTCCACTGTACCATCATTTCATACGAAAATTCCCCCTAATTACAGGCATTTGGCAGGCTCTCTTCTATAGAACTGCGATGAGTACTCTAAATCCGGCTATACAACGTTTTGGCAAAGCTGTTAGGGTGGAGAATTTGAAGTGGATTACATTACAGACCTGAATGCTCCCCTGATAAAGCCAACTGTCAAAGCGTGTGACGAAGGAGAGGATGTATTATTACCGCCAACAAGGAGTAGATGGGCTGCGAGAGTGTGTTATTTTTGTCCACCGCTTGAGTTATTGGAGCCACGTAATGTTCCTCATGTAATGGCAGGTAATCTGGCAGGGAAGTGAGGTCGTAACTTTGGTACCTCGAGTAGTCATTAACTCAGGCATCAGTGGACGTCCCCAGCGCCAAGCAGATATTTGGTTGGTTGGTTTGTGTTACAACCAGCAGTACTCTGTCATTCCGTCCACGCTGCCTAGTCATCCTCGTCCTCCATGTGCTGTGTGACTCACCTTTGTTTACCTTAAGCAATTGTGAGTTTATTTTTCATATTAGATATACGTCACAAAAATCATGAATATTTGATGGCGCCAGTAAATTAAAATTGATTACTGCGACGTATTTTTGTGATAAAATAATCTTAGAAATACACACATTACTTCTACTACTGCTACTACTACTACTACTACTACTACTACTACTACTACTACTACTACTACTACTACTACTACTACTGCTACTACTACTACTACTACTTCTACTACTACTACTACTTCTACTACTACTTAAACGTATATAAGTGTTACCTCTACTAGCCACGATGATAATAATAATATTGATGATAAAATTGATATCGATAAAAATTCTGATATCATAAATATGTTCGTGTGCGTGTGAGTGCGTGTGTGAGTGTTTGTTATGTGTGTGTGTGTGTGTTCTGTGTCTGTGTGAGTGTGTGTGTCTGTGTGTGTGTGTGTGTGTGTGTGTGTGTGTGTGTGTGTGTGTGTGTGTGTGTGTGTGTGTGTGAGAGTGTCTGAGTGTGTTGTGTGTGGTGTGTTTGTATTTTGTGTGTTTGTTTTGGTGTTTTTTGTTTGTTTGTGTTTGTCTGTGTGTGTTCGTCTGCTCATTGTTTTTTTTGTGTGCGTGTCTGTCTGTGTTAGTGTGTGTATGTGTATGTGTATATAATCACCACGGTTTTGTCCACTCGAGCTGGACTCCATACTTCCCTATATATACTATAGTATAATAGTTCCTAATTTCCATAAATACATTTACGTGATCTAAAGTTCTACCCTCCCGTATAGAGATTGGAGCTCATTATTACCGATCTTAGGGCAATGCTGGGACCTCACGCACCACACACCCCCATCCCCTCGCTCAAGGGGGACAGTAACCGCCCTAATTTGTCCATAAAAATCCCCGGGAGCGCAACGAAGATTCGAACCACCTACCCACAGAATGGGAGACCAGCACGTTATCAACCTGACCATCGCGCGGTGTGTGTGTGTGTGTGTGTGCGTGTGTGTGTGTGTGTTTGATTGTATGTGCATTTGTGTGTGGTAGTGTTATACCGTGTACGTGGCACATTATACTTGAATATAATAAGTAGAGGCAGGGCAGGAACCGGAACATGAGATGAGCGAGTGGCGGTGGGTAGCGTGGCGCGCTCAGAGGAGTGGTGTGGTCAACACGTGTTCTGAGGTCTGTGTATGTCTACCGAGTGTCTCTTAAAGTAGAGTGCATGGGTATGAGGAATAATGAGTACCGTAGTCACCTTTGTAGAGTTGAGCCAAAAGATGTATTGATCAGCAGGAACAGTAATACAGGAGATGTTGGGGCGGACGGTACAACGTGGCAGCCCGACGAGACGAAGCCGTATGCGTTACCTATGAGTGAGCTGTGTGTGGTCTGATCTCCCGGGCAGACGCGTCAACCCTCTTTATAGACAGGTCAAGGCGCGCGGAGTAATACATGAGTGTTTCCATATATCCTACCTACAGTAGAGAGACACCTGACACCTGGTCTAGGGGGCGGGATACAAGGAAAATTCCTCCTGACACAGCTGCCTAGTCAGTGAGATCAAAAGAAGGTGCTAAGACAGTAATTGGAGAGAGTAATTGGAGAGAGTACACCTACAGTACAGTACAGTGTCATTCATTCATTCGCCCAATGTCGTGTCCTGCGAACCGAACTCGCGATCGCCAGTTTCACCCTCCCGGAGCGAGCTTCGAATGTATTATTACCGATCTTATGGTAATGTTAGGACCTCACGCACCACACACTCCCATCCCCTAGCTCAAGGGGGAGAGTAACCGCCCGAATTTATCAGTAGAAACATTCCCGGAAATGAGCGGGGCCGGGGATCGAACGTCGGACCACAGAATGGTGCCAGACGCCCTAACCAACCGAGCCGTTCAGGCCGTGGGTTAGACACACACACACACACACACACACACACACACAAACACACACACACACTGTGTGTGTGTGTGTGTGTGTGTGTGTGTGTGTGTGTGTGTGTGTGTGAGGAACCCTTATCATGTTACATAAGGCCTCTTCCATTTGTGCCCAAGTTCCAGGAACCAGTTCTTTCAGTTCAGGGTTGGGTTCAGTTTCTGGTTCTGGGTTCGCGTGTCACAAATGGAACGCAAAAACCCCGTTTTTTTGTTTACAAACAAACTCAGCTGGCGAGGCAAGAGGAAGGGGCGTTTTCTCCTGTCTTGTGTAGGGCTGTGCTCGCATTATACGATGATCCTGATGATAAACAGAAATAAATGATGTACCAGCAACATCCACTGCTGGCATCTTTGGCATAAATTACGTGTTACGGTTCCGAATTCAGTATAATAGCGATAGTTTAATAGCGCCTAGTCAGTGGGTGGGCACTGGTGGAGGAAAGCGGTCCCGCGAGAGATGAGAGAGAGAGAGAGAGAAAGGAGAGAGAGAGAGAGAGAGAGAGAGAGAGAGAGAGAAGAAGAGAGAGAGAGAGAGAAGAGAAGAGGGAGAGAGAGAGAGAGAGAGAGAGAGGGAGAGAGAGAGAGAGAGGAAGGAAGGAAGGAAGGAGAGAGATGAGAGAGAGAGAGAGAGAGAAAGAGAGAGAGATGGGACTACTCGCCCGGCGTGCTAACCAATTGGTGCTAATGTTGTGCTTGGGTGTTTAATAGCTAATTGGTCAACTGGAGAGAGAAAATCAGATTCCAGTGGAAGGTTACTTTTAATCACAAAATATCAACATATATATAAAAAAAAGATTTAAACAATAAATATTATATTGGTCTATGGTCAACGCGCTAATGCAGTGTGCGCTGAGTAAGGGGTGTGTGTTAAGATAGCCAGTTACATATTGGTTAATTCTTGTTACAAAAGAAAACATAAAGTAAAGAGGTATAAAATTATATATGAACAATGAATCATAATTAAAATAAAAGTTACAATAGTTTGGGCTGCAACCACACGTTTTCTCTGTGGAGCAGTGGTTTGTAGGGGAGACCGCTACAATACTCCCCTTCTAGTGGTTTGTAGGGGAGACCGCTACAATACTCCCCTCCTAGTGACGAGGGAGGAGGAACGAGATCTTGGTGCTGCTGTTGTTCTGGAGCCGATTTGATGGGGTTGACGTGGAGGGCTGATGACCAGTTGCTGCTGCTGGGCCGCACAATACCTTGGCGCATCAGAGACTCGAACTCGGCCTTGGCTTGACGGTAGCGTTCTGAAGCTAAGCGACGGGCCTTGGCGTGTACTGGTGGTCCTGTGGTTTCGATGTAATGCGTGACGTGGAGTTTGACGGGCAAGCTGGCTGAGTAAGGCTGAGTCAGCGTAGGGAAAGATTTAAGCAGATCAGCGAACTGGTGGTCCTTTTGGATGACAGAGAGGTGCATGCTGTGTCCTGGCGCTGGTCGTGCTGTGGAGGAGATGGAGGTGAGTGGGTCAACCAACTTTTGACCCTTGACGTCCACCAAGAGGTTGAAGTGCCTCAGGAAGTCTGGGTCCGAGGATTGCTTGTGAACGTTCCCGACGTAGAAGGTCCATTCGAAGGAACGTCGGAGGTAGAGGTTGAGCTGCAAGGTGCGCCGTGTGTAGACAGGTATCTTGGTCCCGTTAGCGGCGAAGAGATGCAAGATTGGAGGTAGGGTTCGTAGATTGGCGGTCGCGGGGATAATACTGACATCGGCGCCGGTATCAATCAGGAACCTTATGTTGGAGCGTTTGTCGTGAAGGTGGAGCAGCACTGAGGGTTGGCGGTCACGGGTGGAGTTGACAGTGGACGCGAGGTGGCAGTCAGGGTGTGTGACAGGTGGCACACGGGTGGTGGTGTGACGAGGTGGCAGTCACGGGTGGCAGTCACGGGTGGCAGTCACGGGTGGTGGTGTGACGAGGTGGCAGTCACGGGTGGCAGTCACGGGTGGCAGTCACGGGTGGTGTGACGAGTGGCGTCACGGGTGGTGGTGTGACGAGGTGGCAGTCACGGTGTGTGTGACGAGGTGGCAGTCACGGGTGGTGGTGTGACGAGGTGGCGATCTCAGTGTCACTGCTGCTGCAGTGTGCAGGTCGTCGTTGTCAGACATGGTGAAGTCGAGTGGTGTTGAACCGAGTGGCGAAGGCGGTGGCGTGAACGGGCCAGGGGCCACGGTGGCTCAGGGAACGAACCACAGTTAACGCAAGTGACACTGGTGTGTAAACGCGTCCCATGAAGGGCACCTTGGTGGACACTAAGGCACTGAGTGTCCGGGAAGGCACTGTGATGCACTGAGTAATGTTGTGGTATTGTAACTGTACGTCGGGGAGTCACTGCACTGAACACAGGTGGGAGCACTATTAACCCACGGAAGAGTAGAGTAATCCACAGGGCGATGAGTAATCCACAGGGCGATGAGTAATCCACAGGGCGGTGAGTGGTGACCGTGGAGTGAGTCACTCTAACACCGCGGGGCTGAGGGGTAGGGTTTTTGACTGAGGACGCGGGAAACCGCGCTGGGGGAGCAGGGGCCGCGCAGAATGCGCTTGAGGCCGTGCTGAGGACGCAGGAAGGCGTCAGAGGTTGCAGAGGCCGCGCGGAATGCGCATGAGGCCGCTGAAGACGCAGTAAGGCGTCAGAGGGCGTAGATGCCGCGCAGAGTGCGCATCAGGCCGGTGAAGACGCAGTAAGGCGTCTGAGGGGGCAGGGGCCGCGCAGAACGCGCATAAGGCCGTGCCGATGACGCAAGAAGGCATCAGAGGGGGGCACAGAAGGTGCCAGGGTGGGAGGGGATAACCTTTTAGGTGGCAGGTACACATAATAGTGTAGTTTCTCCCGACCTAAGACTCAGCGAAGCGAACCCCATGATGGAAGCTAAGCTTTTTGCCTTAGGAGTGTTAGGACGAATGAGTCTAAAGAGCCAGGTCCTTTCACTAGGAAAATTGTGCTCCTTATATAGCACAGGTTAGAAACCACCTAAGATCATAGCTACACTCCGGGGTCACCAATTGTTGTGCTTGGGTGTTTAATAGCTAATTTGGTCAACTGGAGAGAGAAAATCAGATTCCAGTGGAAGGTTACTTTTAATCACAAAATATCAACATATATATAAAAAAAATATTTAAACAATAAATATTATATTGGTCTATGGTCAACGCGCTAATTCAGTGCGCGCTGAGTAAGGGGTGTGTGTTAAGATAGCGAGTTACATATTGGTTAATTCTTGTTACAAAAGAAAACAAAGTAAAGAGGTATAAAATTATATATGAACAATGAAACATAATTAAAATAAAAGTTACAATAGTTTGGGTTGCAACCATACGTTTTCTCTGTGGAGCAGTGGTTTGTAGGGGTGACCGCTACAATACTCCCCTCCTAGTGGTTTGTAGGGGAGACCGCTACACTAACACTGCACCTCGTCTGCTTAAAACACAAACAAAAAAACATTAAGTGGTAACTCAGCTGTGATGTGAAGGAATCATATCAAGATTAAGAAATGCGGGACCGCTTTCCTCCACCAGTGCCCCTTGTAGGCCTGTCTGACATCCTCTCCGACTCGTGCATGCGGAAAACCCTTCACGATAAGATGAAAAAGGGCCCAAGGCGGCCATTGTTTGTTATGAACTGAAAACTCTACTGTCTACCGAACTCCCAATGTGGGTAGAGAAAGTTCGAGGGTTTTGCTGAGTCACTACGCGCGTCGCTTCGGACCCAGGTTTTCGTGCGCAAATGGAACGCCTGAGTTCTTGGGTTCCGTGAACTGGTTCCTGAAATGTCGCAAATGGAAGAGGCCTATAATGTTCCAGAAATCGTAGGACCATCTAAAGTTACACCACCATATTCTTAGTATGTGAGAAAATTGACTGTCAAACAGACACCACGGGCGATGGGCAGATGGCACACCAGTGGGGTTCTCTAAAGTTTACTTGAAGGTGTCCTCATGTTTACCCTGTGTCTGTGGCTCCGGTGCCCCCGATGAGGTGCTGAAAACCCCGACAGACAGGTAGATGTATAGCTGAACCCACCACTACCTATACGTAAGTACAGGGGACAGAGTTAAATACTTTCTTGAGAACTTCATAAATGTGTATTCTGTTGTACATCATTTTCTTTTGGTTACAATTTTAGTTTTTGTTTTGCTGGTATTTGAGAGATATATAGGGAATCTCTTCACTTTAATTCACTGCGACAACTGCCAGCGTGTTTGAGATCGATACATTTTATCATACGTAACGTGTGTTCGCCTTTATGTTTAGCACCAGTCACTATGGAACACTTGTTAGCCCCTTAGGTTTCTAAGCAACGTCATGGTCTCTGTTGCTTACCGTCCATTACCAAGTTGTATTTTGTTCTCTCTCTCGCAAGCAGAGTTAACCTATTGATTGATTTATAAGCTATGTGTTTTTCACAATGAAAAAACACATATTAAACCTATGCCAATGAGCCTTTTATCCTGTTTTGCGGGAAACGAAGTACAAGACACAAATGCTAATACCTTGACCACATGCCTCGCAACCCTGCATTTTTTTTCTTCCATGGGACTAGGTTCACCATTCAATCAGAGTGCCACTTAGGGTTTATGAATACTGGCTGCGGTAAGTTCTAGGAGTGTGGTCAGAAACATTACCTTCCGTGACCCTTGGCGAGGAGCGCGATTTGTAGGGTGTCACTGGTGGTCCTTTGATCTTGTTGTGACATGCAGGGAGTAGGTTCCTACTTTACTGTTCTCGTCTCACTCTGTTTTACGATGGTGATCATTTGTTAATTTATTTGCATCAAAAGTGCTCTCTCTCTCTCTCTCTCTCTCTCTCTCTCTCTTCTCTCTCTCTCTCTCTCTCTCTCTCTCTCCTCTCTCCCCTTCTCTCTCTCTCTCTCTCTCTCTCTCTCTCTCTCTCCTCTCTCTCTTCTCTCTCTCTCTCTCTCTCTCCTCTCTCTTCGTCTCTCTCTCTCTCTCACACACACACACACACACACACACACACACATACACCCACACATATACACACACACACATACATACAAACACACACTTACACACACACACACACATATACGGGTACTCCGTAGTGCAATAGTTAGCACGCTCGATTCACAACTGAAAAATCCTGGGTTCGATCACCGGGCGGAGAGGAGAAAGATGGGCGGTTTCCTTCAAACCCGAGCTCCTGTCCATCCAGCAGTGAATGGGTACCGGGTGTATGCCGGAAGTTGTGTCCTGCCTCTCGTTGTGATGGCTTCGGCCAACACTAAGCACTAAGGAAGCATAATAACATGTTAATATGGCGACGGGATTATATGAGTGTAACTAAGACCCTGTAAAATACAACTAGGTAAATACAACTAGGTAAATACACTCACTATTCCTTTATCACTCCTAATCTGCCTATATTTTCCACTCCCATTCTCCATATCACCACTAATTTTGGCTTTACATGGTAGGGCGAGACGCTGCTCTCCCCGTATCCACCGGCGACAAGCCCCACATCCTCTCTGTCTCCACTTTTTTTTTGCTGTGGTCGCAACTTTGTCAGCTTTTTTTTCTCAAAAAAACAAAAACAAATCTTCATCTTTACTTTCCTTCCTCTTCCTCTGTCCCTACCATCTTCCTTCCTTCTTTCCTTCCTTTATCTTCTATTGCGATGCCACATGAACAAGGTCAAGAGACTGGCCTCTCAGGATTTTTATCCCATTTTTTACGTCTATTTTCAGGGCTTGGTATGTGCACGCCGCTCCTATTGATATTAATGGCGTGGAACATTTATCTCAGCTGGGAGGTGGTAGGGTATGCTCGCTATAGTCTGACTCTTTATATAATACCACTCATGACATATCTTTGATACCTCAGAATTTCTTGTTAGTTGTGAGTTGACAATGATAATAATTGTGAAATGGAAGACATTTAACTACGGCAACTTCCTTCAACTCTCTGTTATATCATTGAAACATATGGTAGAATGATTTTTTCTCCGTGTACATAAAACGTTCAACCTTTCTTCAAACACAGAAGCGTACATAAAACGTTAACAGGGGACATACCTTCAGGTTACATGATATACTATATATACATATATATTTTATTTCTTTATTACATCCAAAAGGACTGACCAAGGGCAAAAAATAGAAATAACAAAAAGTCCGCTAGCTTGCAGTCACCATAACAAAGACAGTAAGAAAATATAGTAAGGAGGGTAGATCAATCTAGTTCAAGAAGTGTTTCGAAACTTCTCTCATGAAAAAAATATTAGCCGTTGGTTTGGGAAAAAAAGAAATAGGAAGAAAGTTGCAGAGTTTACCAGTGAAGGGGATGAAGGAGTGAAGATACTGGTTAACTCTTTCGTTAGTAAGATGGTCAGAATAGGGATGATAATGAGGAGAAAGTCTTGTACAGCGATGCCGCGGAAGGTGGGGAGGCATGAAATTAGTAGGTTGAGAAGAGCAGTGAGCATGAAAATGAGGGTATATGATAGTAAGAAAAGCAACATTCTGGCGGTGATTTAAAGATTGAAAACAGTCAGTCAGAGGAGGTGGATTTGATTAAACGAAAATAAATTTGACTCCACCCTGTTTAGGAGAGCTGCATGAGTAAATCCTTCCAAAAATTAGAGACATACTCCATACATGGGCGGATAAGTCCCCTGTACAGAGCAGACAACTGGGAGGGATAAAAAAAATGAAGCAGACGGCACAGGATATCTAACTTAATTGAAACTGATTTAGCAAGTGATACGATGTGAAATTTCCAGTTTAGGTTTTAGTAAAGATAGTCCAAGAATGTTTAATGAAGAAGGAGAAGGTTGAGTGTCATTGAAGAAAAGAGGATAATGTCTGGAGAGTTATGTCTAGTAAAAAGGATGCATGCCGTCTTTTAAAAGTAATGACATGGAAACAATTGTACGTATTTCCTTTCCTTTTACATACTTAGTGCGTTCAGCTTTTCTGTGAAACACAAGTGCACACATAACTTTCATAAGGATCACATTATTGTAAGTGTCATGAAATGATTGAAGTGTACTGGTTTACCATGACATGTGTCAAAAACAACACAGAGAGGATACATTTCTTCATACTTTACTGTTATAATGGTTTTTTGCCTCACCTTACGATACTCATACAGCCTCCACGGACTTGACTGCAAAAGAGGATGAACTGACTGAATATTGAGTTCCAATACTCCTTTACAAATCATCCAAGAAAATTGATACAACAAACTATGCTGAATGATAAATAATTATCAATCTTCTAAATTCAAATTCAAATTCGTTTATTTATACTGGATAGTGGTTTTCATCACAATATACTAGTATAACAATAACACAGTATCACAATAAGAATACGTCAAGACATGATTGTATACAAATGTCGTTATGTAATATTGAAGGATTGGGCAAGAGTACATGCCATCTGTGCTTACATATTGGCACCTGTGTAAGACAGTACATGTAAGTTTGTGTTAACAAAATATCTTGTCATTAAGAGTGGAATCAAACAATAAGACGTTTACACCTAGAAATAATTACATAGTATGTAAAACAGGCATTAGAAAAAAGGCATCAAATACGTAGAATATTCGATCACCATAAACATATGTAGTAGAAGTGTCAGACATTTAGACATACATGTAAAACGTACATTAATATAAAATATAATTATAAAAGACATACTAGGAACACAAATTCTTGTTCTAAAACGTAGCAAAAAGGGATACAAACATACAGAAACAGACATTAAAAGACGTCATACAAATAAGAAAAATTATAAAAAGAATTAGTTACATCAAAACATATACCTTGGCACATTATGAGTTTGTCTTGACACTTAATATATAATTGACAAGCCTAGACTTAAAAGCAGATAGTGTGTTAGCACTGGTGACATTTTCCGGCAGGATGTTCCACATTTTAGGTCCATTGACTCAGAGCTTTCACACCGTCATCAGTCTTGTTTCTGGGCACCAAAAAATTATTTTGTTGTCGTGCTGCACTCTGAGTTGAAACGTGCACTGTGGGGAATGTGTGAAGCCAGTCAGGGTATAATCCATGCAGTGATTTATACATGGCAGTATTTATGTCTAGAAGATGTTTTTATTTCACTTTGAGCCACTTGAATTGTCTGTATGCAGGGGAAACATGATCATATTTTTTCATACCACTTATTGCTACTCTAGCAGCAACGTTTTGTAATTTCTGTACTATTAGTATTAACGTAGATTTGGTGGTGCCCAAAATTCGTATACAATAGTTTATAAGAACATAAAAACATAAGAAAATAAGGAAGCTACATGAGGCCGCGAGACCTATACAAGGTAGTTTATGTTACTTAACACTACCTGCACCCATCTCTCTTCATCAGCCATTAACTTATCAGACTCATTTTAAAGATCCGTAATGACTCCGCACTAACTACCTGTCTACTGAGTCCATTCCAACCATCTACCACCCTATTTGTGAAACAGTTTTTCCTTATTTCTTTTTTAAATCTACGCTTTTCCAGCTTGAATCCGTTACTTCTTGTTCTATCCTGATTACTAGCCGTAAGAACTTTTCCTACATCGCCTTTATTGTATCCCCTTAATTAACCACTTAAAAACTACTGTCAGATCGCACCTTACTCTACGCCTCTCGAGTGAGTGAAAATATAATAGCTTCAATCTCATCTCATAACTAAAGTTACGCATCCCATGTATTATTTTGGTCATCTTTCTCTGCACTGATTCTAACAAGGCTATATCCATCCTGTAATACGGAGATCAAAACTGTACCGCATAGTCTAGGTGAGATCTGACTTGAGCCAAATAAAGCCTTAGAATAATCTCAGCACTTCTACTTTTAACACTCCTGGTAATGAATCATAATACCTTGTTAGCTCGATCTCTATCCTCAATACATTGATTCCTAGGACGGAGGTCTGAGCTCACCCTCACTCCCAGATCTTTCTCACCTTTTGATCTTTTCAGCGATACATTACGTATAGTGTACCTATTAACAGGATTTTTTCTACCAACATTCATTATGCTACACTTATCAATATTACATTCCATTTGCCACCTATCTACCCACTCATTTAATTTATCTAAGTTTCCTTGCAATATTTTTACATCAGACTGTGGTCTAATAATCTTACCTACCTTAGTATCATTCGCAAACTTGCTGATATCACTGCTAATCCCACTATCCAAGTCGTTGATGTAAATAACAAAATAGTAATGGACCCAAAACAGACCCTTGTGGCACCCAGCTTGTTAGCTGCCCCCAATCAGATTTAGAACCATTAATTGTAACCCTTTGTTGCCTATCACTTAGCCAAGATCTAATCCAACGGAGAAACTTCCCATCTATTGCATGTGCCTTAACCTTATTTAAGAGTCTCCCGAGTGGTACCTTAATAAATGCCTTACTAAAGTCCAGGTATAGTATATCATAATTGTTATCATGATCTGCTGTTTCATAAACTTTCCTATGAAAGCTCAATAAATTAGTGAGGCATGATCTACCCTTGGTGAACCCATGTTGTGAATCATTTACCAAACTATGTTTTCTAGATGCTCTCTAATATTTATGTTAGCCGATTATTTATCGTACTAACATAATACTTGTTTGTTTTATAAGTTATAGTATCGAGCCGTTGAGGTGTAAGGGCTAGTATAACGATGGTGTGAGAGTTATATGATTATTATTGCTTAACCATAATACATATGTATCGGCCTGTTTATGGCACGATTGGATAATAGTCAATTTGCACAAGATATAACCGCAACACAAATAGTTCGCTTGTCGCAGGCGAACGACACACACAAGAGCGAGACACCACGTCCACTCCACTTCGAAGGGTAACTTTCTCTGGTCCATGGTGCGGGGAATCCGTTGGCAGAGAGTGGCGTGGGCTGTCCACAAACAGAGGGTACCTTGTTCTCTGTATGGAGGTGCCATCTATGGTATGCGCTGGAGGTGGCGCGGGCGTGGCGTCATGTCACGGGCGTCACCGTTACAATAACTTCAACATGGATATTATTAGTAATGCCTTAAATATATAATTGTAGTAATACATCTCTATCGACAAAGCCAACATCTTTGCAATACAAGAGTCCAATAATTTACCTACCACTGACGTCAGGCTAACGGGTCAATAATTTGATATTAATCCTCTATCACCTTTCTTAAAATGGGATCTACATCTCCCTTCCTTCACATTAACAGCACCTCCCCTATATAAATGGATTTCCTAGAAGTATGCACTAATGCCTCACTAACAACATCTTTGCATTATGTTAATACCCTGGGATAAACCTAATCTGGTCCTGGTGACTTGAAATTCTTCTTTCTATATATACCTTATTCTACCATTTCCCTAGTTTTCACAATAGCTTTGAGTTTCTCATCATCCTTTCCTCTAAACATATGTTCACTCTTAGGTACCATCTGTATTTCCTCCTGAGTAAAAACACTTTAAAAATAATCATTTAAAAGTTTATACATCTCAAAACAAAGAAAAAGTTTACCTCATAAGGGAACTTTTAAAGGAGGCTAGATAAATGTATAGATGGGGATGAAAGGTGGATGTAGGTAGTGTTAAGTAGCAGGAACTACCTCGTGTAGGTCTCACGACCTGTTGTAGCTTCTTTATTTTCTTATGTTCTTCTTATGTTCATACATATCCTCAGCCGTACTTACAATCTCTCCCTGATCAATTTTTAATGATCCCACTAATTTCTTAGTCTTTGTTTTATAGACCTGAAAAAAACCCTTAGTATCGGTCTTTACCTGGTCAGCAACCTTAATATCATAACTGCATTTTGCAGTTTTTTGTTAATTTTTTCACTGTTCTACCCATTACCATATACTGCCTTATGTTCACTTGCCCATACTTAACCTTCTTATACATGTATGTTCTTATATGGCTCAACACAAGGGACTGTACAACACCTTTCCTAGTTTGTCCATCAAAGTTAATGCTAACTCGATTCAAATATATAAGCATTCCCAGCACTTTATTTTTTTTTTTTTTTTTTTTTACATCACAAGGAACTGGCCAAGGGAACAACAAAAATGGGTAACACAAAGCCCGCTTAGTTGCCAGTCCCTATAAAGAAGACAGTAAGAGAATAAAATAAAAAAGAGGGGTGAGCCAATTTAGTTCGGGAGGTGTCTTGTTACTCTTCTTTTGAAAAGATGTAAGTCATAGGAAAGTGGAAAAATAGAAACAGGAAGAGAGTTCCAGAGTTTACCAGTGAAAGGGATGAAAGAGTAAAGATACTGATTAACTCTTGCATTAGGAAGATGGACAGAATAGGGATGAGAATGAGTAGAAAGTCTTGTGCAGCGAGGCCGCGGGAGGAGGGGAGGCATGCAGTTAGCAAGTTCAGAAGAGCAGTGAACATGAAAATAACGGTAGAAGAGAGCAAGAGAAGCAACATTACTTATTTCATTTATATGTGAATCATACAACATGTAACAATCCATGTGTGGGCCTAAGTTTGTTCACATGAGTGCTGGGGCGAATGTTCGTGCCATCAAACGGAATCGTTATGTCCTCATGTATGCGTGATATTAGTTGTTTGCTCCCTGTGAAAAAACATTGGGTTTTACTGGCATTTACCATCAAGCCGTTCCTTAGAAAATATTACCTTAATCTAGCCACTGTTGTTTCTGCATTACTAATAACTACATGTAAGTGTTATAGCGAGCCACTGTGAAAGAGCTGTGTATCATCAGCATATTGTACTATAGTCTATTCACTTAAGCCTGGATTCCTGGGCTGGGAGCTGCTCGCTGCCTAGCCGAGTTTGTAAGGACGTCGCTGATTGGCTGATAGACTCGGGCTGGGTGGCGATGGTGGTGGTACTTGCCTAGCCGCAACCCAAAACCCTTGCGTTGCCTCAGAAAAATATTCATATTTCTTGGCTTTACTCATCTCTTACACAAGATAGGCCTATTTTGTTTGCATCAGTAAATCAGGCAGTGATTGTTCAACAACAGCACGCCATTCATAACTCAATAGGGTAAAAAATAAAGTCATGACTGACTATCACAAGAGTAGGCGGACTTTTAGGTTTTCAGTGCATTGAAATGTTGTACTCCTACCCGATATAACCAAGCTACCAGATAATAGTTATGAAAGCTGAGAGCCTACCATCGTGTTCATAATACATTGCTGCATATCATGAGCATAAAAAAATTACAGTAAGACTACACTAATATTAAGATAATTAAAGGAAAGTAAAAGAGTGTATAAACATTATTTCTTGCTTATTTTGCTTCAACTCGCTCTAACTCCATATGTTTTGGTCACATTCAATTTTCAAGAACTGTTTCAAAATCCTTATACTTTTCCGCTTCCTGTGGTATGTAGCACGTACCAATAAGGAAAATAGTAGGTGGTCAAAATGGCTAAGAAAGTTAAACTGTTTCAAACTGGTGCCGTGACGGGTGGAGCCTCTGATAGCTCTCCCGAAAACAGTCTCTCCTATATAGGGAGCAATGCTCACCCGTCACTGTGCCAGTTTGCAGTAGTAGTTTTAACTTTCTTAGCCATCTTGACCACCTACTCTTTTCCTTATTGGTACGTGCTACATACCACAGGAAGCGGAAAAGTATAAGGATTTTGAAACCGTTCTTGAAAATTGAATGTGACCAAAACTTATGGAGTTAGAGCGAGTTGAAGCAAAATAAGCAAGAAATAATGTTTATACACTCTTTTACTTTCCTTTAATTATCTTAATATTAGTGTAGTCTTACTGTATTTTTTTTATACTCATGATATGCAGCAATGTATTATGAACACGATGGTAAACTCAGCTTTCATAACTATTATCTGGTAGCTTGGTTATATCGGGTAGGAGTACAACATTTCAATGCACTGAAAACCTAAAAGTCCGCCTACTCTTGTGATAGTCAGTCATGACTTTATTTTTTACCCTATTGAGTTATGAATGGCGTGTTGTTGTTGAACAATCACTGCCTGATTTACTGATGCAAACAAAATAGGCCTATCTTGTGTAAGAGATGAGTAAAGCCAAGAAATATGAATATTTTTCTGAGGCAGCGCAAGGGTTTTGGGTTGCGGCAAGGCAAGTACCACCACCATCGC
>JACEEZ010005588.1:375000-390000 GCA_016584305.1 Chionoecetes opilio | reverse complement strand
AGCAGTAATCATTCCATGGAAAATCAGAGTAGTACTGCCTTAGGTCTTCCCACTTAGCTGAGTTGAAATGCCAGAAGCACATCCGCTTAGTAGTGCAGTGCCCCGTGTCATTCCGTATGCTTTGATTGCCCATTTTGATTTTTTGATTTTTTCTGTATCATCAGGACCTAAATTGACAAAAATGCCTGGGGCCAAATTTCCCGAGCCCATTTAGGGGGTATGGCAGCCATTTAAAAAAATGCCCACCATGCGGTAGGGCATAAACATTTTTTGTTGCTGTTTTGGTAATATTTACTGGTAAACAAACCTAAAATTGGTTGTAAATGACAGAATGTGGTAAGATTAATCACATCTGAACTACTTTTGGATAGAAACCATGTTACTTGCTGTCTAATTTGGGCCCTCCAACCGACATGGCAACTTTCTACACAGTGCTAAAACTTGCAACTGGTATATCAGCCGAGATAGTTGGTCCAGAGAAGAGAACAGTTATCACTCTGGACCTGGACCTTTATGAGCGGGAAATCAAGCTACAACAGTCTGTGAGTAACAACTGGTTTCTGAGAGCTGGTGAACTCCACATTCGTTTTGCCGCACTTCATGCCCTTGGAAAGTATGTTGAGGCAAGTGGTTTGGATAGTGTGGCCATTGAAACTTGGATATACTCACCATCAGCACTGCGGGGGATCTATGGTAGGAAGGCATTCAAAAGAGGTGTTGAGTATCATTTAACAAATCTGATGGCATATTTCTTCATGAAGATGGATGCAGTCTCAAAGGACATGCCTCTTGGAAATCTCCAACAAAAGTGTCTTGAACTGAAGTCTCCATGACCGCAAGCCTGATTGTCTAGAAATACTTGAGCACATACGACATGGCATAAGGAAGGATGGTATCTTAGATAAAAGGTCAACAGGGGAACTTGCTCAGTTTCTGGAGAACTATATGGAGCAGGTTGAATGTCTCCGTCATATCATTAGTACCTGCCGTCAGGGAGATTGGGAAGGTTATCTGGCAGGACTTGACAAGCAGATCAAGTATTATATTGCCCATGACCTGTATCACTATGTAAGAATGATGCCTGTTCACCTTGCTCAGATGAATCAGCTCAAAGATGAAGACCCAGAGACATGGGATGCACTCAAAGGAAGAGACTATTGTGTGAGGAAGTCTGGCATCTCATTTACTAACCTATTCGTTCGCCAAACTCTGGAACAGCACATACGCAAGTTGAAAGGTCTTGGTGGCATTCGTGGTACTTCCCAAAATGATGTGCCCTGCAGAAGTTCATGGTTACCAGCCCACATTTGTCACACATACTTGAGGAGTGGCTAGATTGTTTCCATCGATCTTCTGAGTACCGAGGTAGAACAGAACACTATCAACTAACTGGAAGCATGGCAGTGAGGATAAATGAGAATGCCAACAAGATAAAAGATTCCATACAGATACACTGTGAAGGGAATCCATTTAGTAATGATGCACCCCTCAGGAATATTGTGTCTTCGCTCTTGATCCCTGATGGTGCAAAAGAAGACATCCTTCAAAGGGACACAAAGGGGCAAGAGGGATACAACAGTTTGTGGAAGACAGACTCCTTCCTAACTCCAATATGTCCATTTGGGATAAGATGAAAAACATGAAATTAAAGACTCACTCATCTTTGATGGCAAAGACTCATGTTCGTGTCGCTGACAAAGTCATAAAGCTAAGAGAGAATAGACAGCTTCTTGCACGATTCCTTGTTGTTCAGCAATCTCGGCCAGAATTAGTACCATGTCTTCCATCAACAATTGGAGAGTACGAAATGTCGATCATTCCAAGATCCCTATTTGCTATCGATGAAAGTCTACTGATTTCAGCAGAGAAGTCCAGTATAATGCATGCAATAGAGGATATTCCAGTCGAAGACTCAATGCAACAGGATGATGAAGATAGAATAGACATAGAGGAATATGATTGTGTACTCATAGTGGATGCTATGGCTGTTGTTTAAAGTATGAAGAAGAGTTCCAACATGACGAAAATGCTGCACCTGAAAGAAGAGTTTTTAAAGCGCATCAGTAGAATGATGAAAGGTTATGATGAGGGCCGGATAATTTTCGATAGGTACATTGAGAATTCACTGAAAAACCAAGCTCAATCCAAGAGGGCAACATCAAAAACAGAAGGAGAGATGGAGTTCGTGAAACACGATGAAATGTCCATAGCCAAAGTATCACTGAAAGAGTTGCTGTCATCCTCCAAGACCAAGGCTAGACTTTCAAAATATCTTGCTGAAGCATTGATTGACAACTTTGCAAGTTCTAACCAGAAACTAGTAGCTGTTCACAGCACTACAGTGCTAATGAATGAGCCCCATAAATGCTCTGATGACATGTCTGGACACAGTCATGAAGAGGCCGATTCCATGATACCATTACATGTCATTGATGCTTTGAAACATAAGACCTTGAGATCTATTGACGTGTGGTCTCCTGACACAGATGTACTCATCTTACCGATGGATCTGGCTGCAAATGAACGTGTTGGTGCTTTCACAAGGATCAATCCTAAGACAGGAAGGGGAGCAAAGCAACGTTCAATCGATATATTGCAAAGAGTTCAAGCCAATGGCAAAGAGAAATGTAAAGGACTAATTGGCATCCACAATTTCATTGGTGCAGACTGGGGAGGAAAATTTGTTGGCATATCCAAAAAGACATGGATTTCATCATTTCTTTCCCTTCCCATGGACGACCCAGCCATTGAAGCATTTCAGTCTCTCGGCAGAAAGACACTGGACATAGAAGCATTTGACAATCTTGAGCTGCCTGTCAATATGCAACCTCTTGAAAAGTTTCTTTTCAAGGTCTATTCACCTAAATGTGCATAAGTGCCTATTCCAGCACTGCGGTGGGAGCTTTTCCGAGGTAAACACCTGGTGAGAAACTGCCACCGACTCGAGGAGCTTTCATCCCACATCTTTTGAGATGTAATTACATGGCAATGAGAGAAAAATCTTATGTTGAGGCTCACCCATCTCTCCCAACACCAGAAGGAAATGGATGGGAACTGAATGCTGTTGGGAAGAATTTGGCTGCAGTGAAATGCCTGGCAAAGCCTGTCCCTACTGCTCTTCTTGAGCTTGTTAAGCATGGCTGCAAGAAATGTGCCAGTAATTGTTCTTGCCTGAAACACAAGTTGTCCTGCACTGCACTCTGTAAATGCCATGATGACTGCAACAACTTTGTGGACTATAGAGTTGTGGATGTTGATGATGTACAGGGCATAGTAGAATTAATTCACGAGGCACAATTACCTTAAACATGGCACATTAAATTGGCAGTTATGGCTGGTCTTAGTAGACAATCATGATCATTTCATTAAATTCACTTTTTTTTAATGACCACTGTGTTTACAATACTACAAACACAAGTACAACGTAATTTAAGTATGATGATTGATCTACTGTAATTTTAGGCTTGTTTGGCAATAATTAGTCAAATAATAAAAAAAAATGTTTACAACCTATCGCATGGCGGCTATTTTGAAAAATGGCCGCAACACACCTATAATGGGGTCAGAAAATATGGTCCCAGGTGTTTTTTGTTAATTTATGTCCTAAGGGTGTAAATACAACAAAAATCTCAAAATGGGCAGATAATGCACACGGAAGTGTACTTTTGCTACATGGTGGACTGCACTATAGGTGGGTCCGGAGACGGCACCTGAGCGATAGGACAGGTTGCAGAAATAAGATTGTGATCAGAGGAACCCAACGGAGAGAATAGTTTACAGAGTTAGCAGAAGGGTTAGTAGTTAGTAAAAGATAAAGAATGTATATATATATATATATAATATATATTATATATATATATATATATATATATATATAATATATTATTATATATATATATTTATATTATATAGTAGAGGACCCTACCATTGAGCCCGTGACCAATTTCTCCTGATCAAGGTTTGAAGGTGGTTTTTAAATGACTTGAGGATACTGAACAAAATAAGCCCCCATGTCCCTCGCAAAAGTGCGGGCTAACTCCGCCAGGGGGCAAAATCCAAGATGGCCGCCGTGAAAACTAGATTTGTCATATCTTCACTCATTTAATAGCTATTAATATGTTCTTGGTGTCTAAATGTATGTTTTTTAGGTCAAGGAAAGCAATATAGACATCATACAGTGGATTTATGTACAAAAAGTCATTGTAATTGATATTTTATAAAAAAAAATGATGACAAGACATTTCAATATTCATCATTTTCGAGAACCGTATCATACTGGATGTCTTTTCTTGAGATGACTGAGATTCTGTTGATGAACTTGCATGCCCTAAGAACTCAGAACTGGGAAGAATTCAAAGCATCTCTACGTTTGATGTTGCCCTGGATGCAGATCTATGACAACAGCAAGTATGGAAGGTGGATGGTGGAGTACTGGCTGGAGCTGAGCAATCTTCCTGAGGAGAGAACAGCCTACATGAGGGATGGTTTGTTTTCCCAGTCAATCACTGGTAAACCTTACTCTGTTTACCTCTGATCTGTGGATAGAGATGACCATGAACAAAGGATCGAAGATGAAAGCTGGTTGGCTTAAAATCCTTAAAAATGAGAAGATGTTGCTCACTGATTCAAGAAATGTTAACTCCGTCAACCAAGTCAGATCATCTGTACATACCATGGCACAGAGTACCCTGTCAAAACAGCAACACAGTGAAAACACAAAAACACGTTTGAAGCTGGATGAGCAGGCGGTACAGGATATTGATAGCTGCAGCACTGAATTTTCCTGTGACCCATTCAACACAGACAATCCTAATCTGAGATCTCTTCAATCTGGTGTTCTGGCTTCTACTGCACTAGTTGATGACTTCGAGTCTGCTCATCACGATGGTGAAGATGTGTTCAGGATATTCTGCAATGACCGCATGTTGAGTGACAATATACCATTTTACTCTACAGTGCACAGAAACTCACGACGGAACTTCAGTATTCCACCACCTGTCATAGGTGACAATACTGACAAGGTTACCAAATCAGAGGCCATGGAGAACAAGGCAATGGCGTCCATCATAGCACTAGCATAAGCACACGACGACAAGTTTAACCTCATTAACGTGATGGAATATCGAGTGACAGATGAATTTTTGCCCATATACAACGTTAACGGGACAATGAGAAAGACCCAAAAGTCCAAATTGGTGGATATATTATATATGGAGACCTTGGATTCCAAGGAGTACATTGCTATAGTTGATATGGGATTCATATGGCGTCTGTCAACCCCATCATTTGAGGACCGTGAACAATCAGATGGTACTAGCTTCACATGGCGGGATTATGCTTCCAAGATGTTGTCCATAATAATGTCCAGACACAAAAATGCTTCAAAGATTGTGTTGGTGAATGACCGCTATGACTTGCCATTTACCATCAAAGACAGTGAACGAAATCTTCACTCTAGTAATATTGAAGCTCTAAGAACATAATTATCCCGGCCTTCAGACAAATTTCCCTCAGCTAGAGCTTTCCAGGATTTGTTGCACAATCCAGCTAGTACAACGCTTGCAGTCATTTCTCCAAGATGAGATCCATCTAAGGTGCTGTGAACATCCCAATGTCCAGTTTGTATATTCAATGGGTCCAAAGTGTTGGAATTTATCCACAGGAGACAGAATTGGCAATTTTTAATGTGAACACATCGAAGCAGACACGATTCCCTTCTTTATATATTCCCAAATCAGAAGATCAGGCATTGATACTGATGTTGTCATTGATGCTGAAGATACAAACGTTCTAGTTTTGTCTGCATATGTTGCCCATACAATAGATGGAGTGTTAGCAGTCAAGAGAAAGAAGAACATCATAGATTGTAAAAAAACTATGCTCCAAAGAGGTAGCAGAGATTATAGTTCAATTTCATATTCACAGCGGATCAGACACCACAACTGCCTTTTTTGGCCACGGGAAAGCATAAATTTTTACCAAGGGAATCTCAGATGATGCACGTGCTCTGCTGTGTTGTTTTGGCAAGTTATTGCCGGTCACACAGTCTGTTCTGAATGACATGGCAATATTCACCTTAGGATACATCTATAATGACAAGCTGAGCAAATCTATGGGTGAAGCAAGGGCACGCAAATGGAACCAGATGAAGAGAAAATCAACACTGAGACTTCCACCAGATAGAGATTCACATGACCTGAAGGTAACATGAGGAAATTATCAAAGACACATGCTTCTCAACTATCATAAGGTAGATCCTTCTCCGTCTCCACTTTCACTTGGATGGGCTGTTGAGAATGGCTTGTGTAAGGAAGTGCGATACACACGACCAGCACTACCAATGCATTTAAAGGATGTCGTTCAACTTCAAGACCTAACACCAGGAGATATTGATTCAGGAGAGAGCGATTCATATGATGAAGACGAGGATAATGACATTGATGTATAATATTGCCCATTAATTTTATCCATAATTGTCAGTTAAATAGTTATGATAGGTTGTGGATTTTGCCTGATTTATCTGAAGTATGTAATGAGTTAGGATAAATCAATAATTGTTTTCAATTTTGATTAAACAAATTAATTCATGTATATGAGCATTGAAAGCCTTGGTCTGAAAAACCTATTTGTTGACACCTAGAATACATCGGCAATATACACATACTAATAGAACAAATTCAAATTGTGTATCAGCCATATTGTGTTACTTGGAGTTCTTATAACACGTTTTGAAATTAATTGGGCTACATCTTTTTCAGTAACATCAACTTGAGTTATAATCCAGTGAAAAAAAGCTTCATGTGATTAGTGGCCAATAAGCATGATACGGTTCTCGAAAATTATGAATATTGAAATGTGTTGTCTTCATTTTGTAATAAAATAATCAATTACAATGACTTTTTGTCCACAAATCCACTCTATGATGTCTTTATTGCTTTCCTTGAAATAAAAAACATACATTTAGACACCAAGAACATATTAATAGCTATTAAATGAGTGAAGATATGACAAATCTAGTTTTCACGGTGGCCATCTTGGATCTTGCCCCCTGGCGGAGTTAGCCCGCACTTTTGCGAGGGACATGGGGACTTATTTTGTTCAGTAACCTCAAGTCGTTTAAAAACCACCTTCAAACCTTGATCAGGAGAAATTGGTCACGGGCTCAATGGTAGGACCCTCTACTAATAAATATATATAATATATCTATATAATATATATATAATATATATATATATATATATATATATATATATATATATATTATATATATATATATATATATAGATATATATATATATATTATATATATATATATATATATATATATATATAATATATATATATTATATATATATATATATATATATATATATATATATATATATATATATATATATATATAATATATATATAATATATATATATACATATATATATACTATATATATATATATATATATATATATTTAATATATATATATATAATATATATATAGTATATATATATATTATATATATATATATATATATATATATATATATATATATATATATATATATATAATATATATATATATATATATATATATATATATATATAATATATATATATATATATTATATATATATATATATATATATATAATATATATATATATATATATATAAAATATAATTATATATATATATATATATATGTATCTTATATACATATATAATATAATATATATATATTTCCCTGATTCCCAACTAACACCCGATACCCATTCACTGGTGGGTGGACAAGGGCTCTGGTTTTAAGGAGACTGCCCATCTTTCGCCGTTACACCCGGGGATTGAACCCGGACTTCTCGGTTGTGAACCGAGCGTGCTACCCTTTACACTACGAGATACACACGCGAACAAAACATCGTAACGAAACTCCGTCGTGTAACAAAAACGCCATTGTGGACGGTACCTCGTAACGTCACTGCGTAACACCCGAACGAACATTATTTATGTTACGCGTCGAGGTTCGCTCCGGTCCCACCAAATGTCGGTTTTCGAACGTTGCATCAAAGGATGTTACAGGGTGAGGTTGCGCAGTGTGTGGAAGATAGGTGTGTCGACTCGTATCAACTGGCAACCCCGAGTCTGCTCAACTCGCAGACAGCTCAGTATCAGTATCTAACTGATCCGTTAGTTACGTGTGAACTATGAACTATGTGCCTTACCACCATGGGTGAGTGGAGTTACTACTGTCCTTCAGTTTATAAGCTATTTTACTATTCTGATGATACTCTCAACATCTGTCGATGACATTCTGGTAAAGTTTTTTAGTGGCTAGAAACTTTTTGGAATTACCGTTCTGCGAGTAATTCCTGACCAATGTATCCCACTTTTCTAGAGTCTAGATTTTAGAGTATAACTGCGACTGCTATCATCTTCTTTGCATTATCTTCTTCACTGTCAGATTGTGTATATATATATATATATATATATATAATATATATATATATATATATATATATATATATATTATATTATATATATAATATTATATATATATATATAATTATATTAATATATATATATATATACGCAAAACTTGATGTATATATAAATCATAGTATATAATAATTTCCAAATAAGATATGATCATATATGATTATATGAGTCATTATGATACGCGGGACAGTTATGGACTGTATCGGCACGTCGACAACTTCACCAGACCTCGACTGGGCTATGACGTATGAACTTGTTCGCGTATTCGCCGCGAGATCAGCCTATTTCCAACCGTTACGCGTTTTCGCCGCGAAATTGCCTGTTCGTACGGTGTTTTTAGCATCTGTACCAGCTTAATAACACAACACACAACACACGCACACACACACACACACACACACATTTGCTTTGCACCAAACATAAATTGAAAGACAATAAAGATTGTTGCATCTCTTGTGAGTACGATATTTCTGTGTTGAATCTCTGTGACCTTATTGTGTTGAAAAATGCAGGGAGAATCTTGACCTTAAGATAGAGCATTGACTTAGACTAGTGATGGTATGAATTATAGTAAAGAGGGTGATAGAAGAGCCTGAGAACTTAACTAATGATAAATTAAGAAAGAACATACCGTGTAAGTAGCTGATAGAATGGTTAGGAAACAATATGAGCTCAAAAAGATAGAAACATATATGTTAAGATTTACTGTACAGATTATCAAATGCTTTGATATCAAGGGAAAATAAACTAAGCCTAAAAAGGTGACCAGATTCAGTTAGGAAAGTATATCGCTTTTTACGGAAACTGTACTGACGATCAGATGGAAGATTGTGAGCAGTTTGATGCTTAGGAATCTTCATATAAAGTAGATATTCAAAAGCCTTAGAAAGGCACGAAGACAAATAAGATTAAATAATTAATAGAGTTGCAAGATATAAAGTATAAATGAAGCATTTTTTATGAGAATCTCAGATAAGGTGACAGAAGGAGTAACAGAAACAAAATATTGAAAAATGTCATAGATTTGTTCAATTATATCACTGGTCAACACGATATTTCTGGCAAAAGGTTTTAAAACAAATTCAAAACTGAATTTGGGCTGCTGATTACGAATATGAATTCAATTTTGTCTATCACATCAGGATTTCGCGATATAGCATTTTTCAATTTTTGATGAAAATGACTATCAGCCTATATATCGAAGGTTTCAAGATAAAAACACGTGATTTTTAGTAATACATTTTGTATATTCTTAATCAAGGAATTTACAAAGATTACGAAGTCCATGTACAAGTAAATCAAATATAGTGACAAAATTTGAAATAGAAAATATAAAACAATACATATATATGGTGCACAGATCAATGGCAAGTAGCAGTTATGTGAATTTTTTTTTTTGGCTGATCTCTGATGTACAGCTTCTGGGTTGTCTCTCATCAAGCTCCAGCAATAAATCCGCCATCATATGTGAGTCCCACCGGCCTTGATACCGTTCTTCCATTGTGTTTAATGTCCTGATGAAAACGCTCCCCTTGTTCCTCGCTCACATCCCCAAGGTTCTCCGGAAAAACTTGTCCAAATGGCTGTGTAAATAGTGAACCTTGATACTCATTCTACATCCAAGATCTCGCAGGCTCATTAGTAGCTCTTCCACAATCTCTTCATAGTTGTCTGCTTTCTTATTCCCTAGAAAATTTTTCACCACATTACAAAATGCATTCCAAGCTCTTTCTTCTGTCTCATTCATTGATGTGATAAAATTTGGATCTCTCATTAGTGTTCTTATTTGAGGTCCATCAAATATTCCAGCCTTTTTCTTCTCTTCACTAAGACCAGGAAAAGTTGAACATATATAGCTGAAGCATTCTCCACTGTGATCAAGAGCTTTGACGAACTGCTTCATCAATCCAATTTTTATGTGCAAGGGAGGAAAGACAATCTTCTTCCTATCCACTAGAGGATCATTGATGACATTCTTATCGCCAGATGCCAAACTCTGTCGCTGAGGCCATTCTTTTTTCACCCAATGCTCTGCTGTAGCTCTACTGTCCCAGTAACACAGAAAACAGGGGTATTTGTGTACCCTCCTTGCTGACCTAAAAGAAAGTTAACCATTTTCAAATCGACACAAATTAACCACCATGAACATGATATTGCAACCTCTCTAGGACAATCTTGATGTTGTTATATTCTTCTTTAAGTTTTACAGAATGACCTATTGGTACAGAGAAATACTTATTTCCATTGTGTAACAGAACACATTTCAAACTTCTTTTGGAACTGTCAATAAAAAGCCTCCAATCCCTTGAATCATATGCTAGCAGTCCCATAAAAAGAAGTAGCCCTTCTACATCAGTACAATAGACAAGCTGGCCATCTGAATGGAAGTACTTACGCAGTTCTGCTTCCCTGTTACGATAAAATGAGACACCTGTGCCGGGTTTCAGCATTCGATTCTCTTGCAGTCTTGAAGACAACAGTTCAGCAGACTCTTTTGGTAGATAAAGATCTCTAACCAAATCATTCAAAGCAGACTGAGTAAACAGAATTGGTTTGTCACAATCTTCATCAGATGGCTGAAAAATATCTGTAGTGTCTTCTTCATCAGTGGGAGCAGGTGAGCAGAGATCTGTTTCATCATTTTTTTGAAGCTCAGTAAATATTGGTACAGCTATTTCTTCACTATGGGTAAATGGTCGAATAGCTGAAGGGATACTTGGGTATTGCAAATATTTCTTGTTTTTCTTATTGAAACCTTTTACATTGACAAGGCAGAAAATAGCAGTCATCTAAATGATTGCTTGGTTCTCTCCAAACCATAGGGGACTCCAAACTTAAGTTTAGCCTTCTTTCCTTGAGACCATGATCTCAAAGTCTCAAACACAGGTTTTGCACACTTTGTGAGGAGCCCAATGCTTGTCTTGGTCTCCAAGTGGTACTTTGAAGTACGCAAAATACACGCTCTTAACAAAGTCAGTAATGTTGCGCCTCTGAGTCTTCAAAGTAAAGCTTTCCCCAGATGTAGCAAAAAATATTTGGATCATTTGAGCACTTTCTTCTGTGAGATGTAGAGGCCATTTTTAGAGCAGCAACCCCAACTGCGGACAAATAAAAGAAAAAGAGTTGTTAGCTCCCGGTTGTTCCTTGAATTTGTACCCAACCACCTACCCCTTAGGCATTTTCAAAAAAAGAAAAAACGGAAAATACAATAAAAACTCAATAAATGTAAAATCAATAATAAAAACACTACCTGCGGACGTTTGCTGTGCAAGTTGAAATGTGTTTGTTACTTTCGATCAAAAAGAAGGGAATGTTATCCCTGTTCAAAAAAAACGAAGTTTCTCCAGTTTTTTTGGGGGGACTAAATTTAAAATAAACCAATAATCCGGCCCTTTTGCTACACTACTCAATAAAAGGGAAAATTTTTTTCTTGAAATTCAAAAAATGGAATAATACCTATAGCGAAAAAAAAGTGATGTGATAGAGAAAAATAAGATCAGATTTAAATTCGCACCCTAAAATTAGTCTAAAACTGTTTTTAAAAAATTCCATGCCAAAAATTTTTTTTTTTTTTTTTGACCAGTAAAATTATCGGTTAAACACGGGCCCAAAATATTTATTTTTCCTAGCCAAAATGATGATCAAAAAAAATGTTTGGCAGAGACATCGTACCACATTGATATAAAGAAATAGGGGACATTGGCCCTTTGATAAGGGAAACCCTTGGGAACGGAAACTTGGATACGGGTTTTATAGACAAACAAAGAACCCCTAATAAATGCATGATTGCAAAAAGAGGTTTGATGAGTATTTTTTTTAAGGGAAAAAATTTAAAAAATTTTGTGTAAATATCACATTTTAATCCCGGGATAACTTACCGTAAGATTAAAAAACCTGTGAAATGAAATTTACTTGTGTTTATACAATTAGACTGCAGCTGTTTTAAAGTTTAACCTTAATCTTTTTTTTGATTTTTTGATTCATACTGCTTTGATTTCGTAATGTATTGGAATATGTGTTAGAATGTTAAAATTGTCACGGTATAATTGCTTTTAAGCCAATACACGTTTGGTGGCTTTAAGTACCCTGAACGTTTTATTCCATCATAAGGAGTTTTTTAAACCCCTTACAATAGCCGTGGAAATGAAAAATACATAGGGGGGTCTAGGGGGGGGCCCCCCCCAGTGAGGTTGGGTTTACGTACTCAAGCCCACGTTAGGTTTTTAAACAGGGGTTGGGGGGGCCCCAGTCATGTCGGGAGAGTATTGGTCAATAGGGAGTATTGGTTGAAACTGATATTACCTTAATCCTTACAAAGGAAGGTAACATTTTTAGATCCTTTTCCCCCCCAATTAGTGGTTTTTTTTTTCTCCCGACCTTCAGAGATCCCTTCCGAAAACCGTAAAAACGTAAAATATGGGGGAGAGATTAAAAAAAAAAAAATTTCCTATCCCCAATAAACCTTACTTAACCTTGTAAAATTTTTGTCCTTTCCCGCCCCCTTTGGTTCGTTGGAGGTTATTTGGGAAGGTCAGTTAGGTTATAGTGAGGTTAGGTTTGAATATAAAAATTTTTGGGATCCAGAGCGTGGGAATTAGGGGGAAAGGGTTTTAAGGGGGGATCTCGCGCCGATTCTATAATTTCGTATATGGTATCTGAAAGGGGGCTGTGAGGTCTGGAAAGAAAAAAAAAAAACTAATAAGGGCGGGAAAGGATCTAGAATTTTTCCCAAAGGAAATAAATCATAAAACCGAATGAAATACCTAACGTATTCCTAGCCTACCGTTTTTAACTTTTAATACAAGGGCCCCTGGGGGGTTCCTTAACCTCGTCTTCATATATTTTATACTAACTTAAATGGTACATAAGAGTGAACTGGAACACATAGTACACTTTGAATACTCAGTTATCAAGTAGTTAGTGCAGAGACGGTAGAGTGTTCTGGGAAATGACAAAACAAACGTATGGAAGGGATGAAAAAAGGATGTAGTTGATGTATACGTATTACAGGAACTACTACGTGTATGTCTAATCTATATACCAGTTTCTTGTTGCTTTCTTATGTTCTGATGTACTAGTGTCTGACAACACAACAATGACACATTCCTGACACAAAACAGATGAACGAGAAGGTGTCCATTCCAAACGACTGACTTTGTTTGCCCAAAATTTCTTTCTTTTAGGGCTTGCAGGGAGTCTGTAGAGCTTGAAACCCTTCTCAGACCTATTGTGATGTCTGACATGCAGCAGCACGGCATGAAAATGTTTTTTAAGAAGCAAAAATAGACAGAGAACCTCCACAGGTCTAGGGTGAACGGAGAGGCCTCGGAAGCAGGATGGCGCCCAGTAGCGTTTAACATAGGACCAATGGGTGGCGTGGTCTCCACCCAATGCGGCCGCCGACCCAATGCGGCCGCCGACCCAATGCGGCCGCCTACCGTGAACCAATATTATAAATTATTATACAGGCAGGCAGAGGGGTCGCGTGCGGAGGGGGCGGGGAGGGGAGTGCGCACACTCATTCAATATCCAAGCATGTGTTGGATGATAATCGATAAAGGTAAGTGAGAAATAAGTATGAAGTAAAACAATTTATTTACAAACATATACACTCGCACTGTTACGATACGATATACACATTTTAAAAACAATTTATTGACAAAAATTTACACTTGCACAAGTGTAGGCTATAAGATATACACATATGATACACAATTTATCGACAAACATTTACTCACGCACAAGTGTAGGCCTATGTGATATACACATACTGATATGAATTGAAATACATTGACGAATGAGATGAAAGGATTGTCTAATTGTCAAACTATCACTGGGATTGTCTGCTTGTGAAAATATCACTGGAATACATCGTCATCTTGTTGTTCGGGGCGAGGGCAGATGTAGTGGCTGCCACAGTGCGAGTGTAAATGTTTGTAAATAAATTGTTTTACTTCATACTTATTTCTCACTTACCTTATCGATTATCATCCAACACATGCTTGGATATTGAATGAGTGAGCGCACTCCCCTCCCCGCCCCTCCGCACGCGACCCCTCTGCCTGCCTGTATAATAATTTATAATATTGGTTCTCGGTAGGCGACCGCATTGTGTCGGCGGCCGCATTGGGTCAGCGGCCGCATTGGGTATACACCGGTGGCGTTACCCTCCTTATAGAGAGACACTATGTGAAATGTATGCCTCCATGCCAGAGACAATGACCTCAGCTATGCGCTCTGCTCAAAGAGACGGGTCTCTGATATGCAAGCAATAATCATATCATTGGAAATCAGAGTAGTACTGTCTTAGGTCCTCCCACTTAACTGAGTTGAAATGCCAGAAGTAACTCCACTTCGGTGGGTTCCGGGACGGCACCGAAGCGATAGATTAGGTTACAAAAATAAGATTGTGATCGGAGGAGCCTAAAGGAGAGAATAGTTTCACAGAGTAAGCAAAAGGGTTAGAGGATAACAAAAAATCATGAATGTAAAAATGTCACAGTGTGTGTGTGT
>JACEEZ010005588.1:367500-372500 GCA_016584305.1 Chionoecetes opilio | reverse complement strand
ACAAACACACAAAAACAAATGAATGAGTGTGCGTGCGGCGTGCGTGTGTGCGTACGTGTGTTTGTGTGTGTGTGTGTGTGTGTGTGTGTGTGTGTGTGTGTGTGTGTGTGTGTGTGTGTGTGTGTGTGTGTGTGTGTGTGTGTGTCTCGTCTCGAAGATGTTGAGGCGTGAACAGCAGGTAACAAGACTGCATTGCAAATATGTGGAGGCCAACACTTTCCCTACTTTACATAAATACACATCAGCCTCCTGTTACTTGAGAGCGTCCCTTACTTCTCGGACATAGCTGCAATCGTCTGTCTTGTCAAATGTCTTCATTACCTCTACTTGTCTCGCTTGCACCTGCCGTCTGGAGTCAAACAACACCGGTTTCCTTCTCGTCCGTACGTAAACACAGGATCATCATTGTGCAAAACAGCAATTAGCACCTCCCCGAGCGACTCCGATTCTCTTCCATCCTCCAGTCTTTCCTCCCATCCTCTCTTACCCTTCTCTCCATCCCTCCTACCCTCCCTCCCTCCCTCCCTCAGGTCATCAGTTTTAAGGGGAAGTTGTGTCGTGTAGGTCGTTTGTGTTGGATAATGGTTAGCTCAGGCCCAACATGATCTCCCTTTCCTTAATTCCTTTGCCTGCTCTCTGCCGCCCTCATCCGTTCCTCTTCTACCTCCGATGCTGCAAGATAAGCGGAATCACCTTCCCCTTATATCAGGGTTACTAAGGAACTCTCAGGGGAATGCATGTGTATGGTGAGGCTTAATCTTTTAATCTTTTCATCGGAAATGTATGTATTTACAGTTACTCTTCCATTCTTAATTTTTTTTTTATATTATTTTTGTTTTAAGATTTGGTCTGATTCAAAATAACTAAGTAATTATAATTGTTCATACACAGTAATAGAGTATTAATCTTATGCGAAGCCTGAAATATATTTATTTGGCTGATATTCCATAATATATCAATGGTTGCCATCGTCAATATTTAGCCAAATCTAATGTTTTAGCGCGAGCAGCCTTGCGTGCTGGTACACAAAGGAGATTCTTCCTCCTTCAAAATTCTTAAACCCTTCTTAAATTCGAAAAAAAAGTAATCACTGGACGGTTAGATGTCTCTTTTTGTGTGAATGGCCTATCTGATAATATCAACCTTCTCTAGTCCTTTGTTTTCTTTTTTTGGTCTCAAACTCGTCTTTGTTTTCAACTCTATCGCTGCTCTCGTCCCCATTAATGTTCCTCCTCCTCCTGCTTCTCGCCGTACATTAAAGATATCTCGAGCTGGCAGCAGTATAACATGTGTTCGATTCTCGCTTCATCTCTGTTATTGATCGAAGCCATGAGGAAAGGTCAGTTGGCTCCCCGACCCCTCCATCCCAAACCCCAGAAGCGAGTACTCGTGGGTCACCTTCAAAGGGATGCTCAACTGCGCCTTGGCAAAGGATGTCACGTCTCCTGAAGATTTAGTAGAATACTAACATAATATGTTCACCGATGCAGTTCAGTATTTTATTTTAAATTCGTTGTTCGATGTAATGTTAAAAGTTATATGAAACGCGGAGTCGATATATATGAAGGAATTTGTCTCCTACATCCTCGTATATGTTTGTCATCATTGCTTGTAAAAGAGTGTAAGGTCCGCTTTACGAGTACCAAAGGAATATTAAAATCTTGTGTGTCATTACATAAGACTGGTTTGACTCGACAAACAAAACAAAAATGTTATTCAGTTGATGACTTGAATTATAAGTGCATCTTGGCATACGCAATAATTTGAAACTAATCATCCGCTCTAGGATTCTACACAAGTTTCTGTTGTTTAAACTCCGCAAACCTTCTTAAAGAACACTGATCATATCCGACTCCGAGCAGCGGTTGTGTCTCTTCCCTGTGAACTACTTATACATTCCTGATCAATATGTTCAATAAACATAATGTGCATCATTATACCACGTTCTGTAAGCTGAATGAAGAAAGTAGAAAGTGTTAACTGCCTAATGTATAACATTGTGTAATATTCAGGCAACACAGGTCTATTAATATCAAAAGCATAAGGTTAAACTGTAGATCGATTCCTACTTGGTGTCCAGCAGTCCACCTGTACACTGCAGTCCTGTAATGGTGGCGCAGAGCACTAAAAACTCTCCGAGGATGTACATTTTTATTTTTTATTTTGAGGACTCATCAAAGTACATTTGTTAATTGTTTTTCTTCCTTTCTTTTTAAACAATTTATTTGTAGATTATTTATAGATTTTGTAGGATGCTTGAGATAGAGAGAGAGATGTATAGATAGATAGATAGCTAGGGAGAGAGAGAGAGAGATAAAAAGAGAGAGAAAGAGAGATATAGTTACAGAGAGAGAGAAGAGAGAGAGAGAGAGAGAGAGAGAGAGAGAGAGAGAGAGAGAGAGAGAGAGAGAGAGAGAGAGAGAGAGAGAGAGAGAGAGAGAGAGAGAGAGAGAGAGAGAGAGAAGAAGAAGAAGATATAGAGAATGTGTTCAATAGGAGATATAACGGAGAAAGCTATAGCTGCCACACAACGCCAGTATTACTATTTTATTTTGGTAAAAAGGTAGTACTGCGGGCTTTATTAGAAGACATTTTCTGCTGCTGTTTTGTTGCATTAATATATTTAGAAAAAATTTTGGCATGTTTTTAATGAAAATGTTACAGATTAATCGTAAAATAAGCATTTGACAAATTTTTCACTGCATGCCACTATTCCTGATCATTAGTATGCAGAGCAAAAACATATTCTACTTTTTTTTATGCAGAGAGAGAACTTTCGTGATTTATACTTTTATTTAAACACAACAAAGGAATGCCAACCAATGTTATATAAAAACATTTGCCTTAGCAATAAGTATTGAAGCCTGCGGTACGACAGTATCCGCCGACCAAAACAAACAACAGCATCCCATGTGATTCCACCTTAAGAACGCTTACTATTGTTGTCCTAGCTCATTTTTATAACTCCACAACGATTGTAGGGAGGAGTGTAGGCATTGTAGGTTTGAGGGAGCTGGTTGGGGTCTAGAAACTCATCAATACCAGTAGACTTTGATCTCAGACACTGCAGAATATTCCTTGAAATATGTGCGAAGCAGCTCTTCCCCCACGCATTGAATGCAAGCAGTACATGATCAGGATTTGTCAGTAATGTTTCGTTTTCTCCCCAATATATAAAATGTAGTGAACAAATTCCTTTAAATTGATCTTCAAATGGGCCTTCCAGCCCAACGGTTGTCTGCACCTTTTTTCCCACATCTTTCTTCTTGTTGCTTCTTTCATGCAGGAGATGATGACCTGCGGAGACATGACTCATGAACGGAGACACACGGAGACATGACCCACCCTTTCACATCTTTCACTTTGGGGTTATGTGTTTTCGTTTGCCTGCATATTGATTTACAGTCTGCCACAGCACACACATGCTCCTTGGGCTGCGTACTTTGAGCAGTTCTTCACGATGGACCCTCCAATTGGGCAGCTTCACACCACTGGATTACCGGCAGTGGATGCCGATCCTCCCATTGACGAAACCGCACCCTCTCTTGACGAAGTCAGAGAGGCTGTAGCAAAGTTAGGGGGTGGAAAAGTAGCTGGTGTTTGTAATATCAGTGTGGAGTACTTCAAAGCTAAGGGTGAGGCCATGATCCGCAGGTTGCATGTTGTCTTGACTGCCGTGTGGCAATCAGGCACCATTCCTCCTGACTGGAAAAGGGGGCTGGTCTTCCCTATCTGGACAGGGAAAGGAGCTCGTCAGTACTACAACAATTACCGCGTGATTACACTGCTCAGCGTATCAGGCAAGGTGCTTGCCCATCTATTGCTGACACGGATCTGCAGTCATCTGCTGAAGCATCAGAGACCTCAGCAGTTTGGGTTCACGCCTGGTAAGTCAACAACTGACCGTATCCCAGCGCTTCATGTCCTAGTGGAACGCCGACATGTGAGTTTCAGTAGGGGATGATTGCAGACTATGTTGGTCTCAAGAAGGCGATTGAATCAGTGCATCGTAAGTCACTCTGGGATCTTCTGCGACTTCGCGAAATTCATGCAAGGACTATTGGTTTGATGACAGTCCTGTACTCTGGGACAGAGGTTGCTGTGAAGTGTGGGGGTCCAGCTTTTTTCCTGTGATTACAGGAGTGAGGCAAGGGTACGTTCTTGCCTCATCATTTTTCAACACTTGTATGGACTAGGTATTGGACAAAGTTGTAGATCAAAGTGATTGTGGAGAATCCCTCGGCAATATCAAGATCACTGATCTCGTTTTTGCTGATGATGCAGTAATATTTGCTGAGTCACTGTAGGACCTGGTGATGGCTCTCGAGGCGCTGCACGAGGAGGCAAAGCATTTGGACCTTGAGGTGTCCTGGCTCATGATCAAGGTCCAGGTGTTTAGAGGCTTAGTAGATGACACATTACAGTTTGTTCATCCGTGCGGAGAGGGCATTGAGATCTTGGAAAGTTTTACATACCTTAGTTGTGCAGTCCATAATGACAGCGACCCATGTCAAGAAGTCTGACGGCGGATTGGCATGGCCTACGGTGTTATGGACTCACTCAGCACGAATATTTAGCATTTTCGGTACCTGTGCAGAAGGTCAAAGATCCGGATCTTCAAGTCGCTTGTGATCCCTGTCTTGGAGAAGTGAATCGATGCTTTTGGTAATAAGTGTCTTTGCAGAAGGTCAATCATGGGGTATTGCTGGGACGATTACGTGTCAAATCAACGGTTGCACCGTGAGACTGAATCAAGACCTATTACCTGCATAGTGCATAGTCCGTCAGCGCCAACTCTGGCTATATGGGCATGTGGCACGCTACCCTGAAACTGATCCATCCAACCGGGTTGTATCTGTAAGAGAGAATCCAGCGTGGAGGAGGTCAAGGGGCACCGACAAGGCTCGTGGCTTGGGGAAGTTGATGTTTCCTGTCGACAGTTGCTTGGTATGGGAAGGGAGCCTGCATGGGGACTCGCGCGTGGTGACCCCCACGAGTGG
>JACEEZ010005588.1:360000-365000 GCA_016584305.1 Chionoecetes opilio | reverse complement strand
GAAGACCGTAAGAGAATGCTGTAAGGGGGGTGGCCCAATTTAGTTCAGGTGTCTCGACACTCCTCTCATGAAAAATAATAAGTAATAGGATGATGAAAAAAAAGACACAGGAAGAGAGTTCCAGAATTTACCAGTGAAAGGGATGTAAGATCGGAGTAGGCAGGCAGACACCTGCCGTCATGGTGAAATGCTCCCGGGAAGGTACTTACGGGAGTTGAGTGGGTGCTGCAGACTTATCATTGAAATCTCCCGTGTCCTCTCTTTCCATATCCCATAGTGTCTCAGATACAAAAGAGAGTAGCTGCAGCCTGCACTCTAAAGACAATTCCTCTTACTACTCACATTACACTACATGCACTTACATCCCTACACTATCTTCACTAAACATTGTATTATGGCTGTTAATCGCCTGCTCGAGTCCCTAACTGGGAGGGGACCAGAAATATCCCAGGTCGGACAGTCTTCAAGATGACGACTCGAGGTGTCTTGATACTTCTTCTAGCCTTCTCTCCTTAACTTCTGCAACATTCGCGGTCTTAGATCAAACTTTCTCTCTTGTTGAAACTCATCTCTCCTCCTCTAAACCCCATCTTTTTTTCCTCACCGTAACCCATTTGTCTGTGAGCACTGACAACAGATTTTTTTTCTGCCCTCCTATTACTGTCTCATTCTCATTTTCAATCCAAAGCTGGCTTTTTGCGTATATGTGCGAAATGACACCATTTGCTCTCGTGCCCACGGCTTTGAATCTTTCGAATTTTCTACCATCTGGCTTCGACTTCAATGTCTCTCTCTTACTAAATTATCTGTGCTGTATATCTCTCACCTAACTCCTCGACTATGAAAAATTCTTCGCTTTTTAAACATCAAAAGTGGAGCACTTTACATCTCATTTTCCTTTAGCAGAAATTTCCATTCTTGGGGACTTCAATGTTCACCACCAGCTTTGGCTATAATCTTCTTTCACTGACCAACCTGGGAACAAGCCTACAACTGTTATATCCCCCAAAGACCTAGAGCAGGTGGTGCAAGCACCCCTACCCGTATTCCTGACCGCCTTGGAGACACGCCCAACATTCTTGATCTTTTCTAACTACTAAACCTTCTGCTTACTCTGTGAAACTATTCTCTCCGTTGGGTTCCTCTGATCACAATCTTATTTCTGTAACCTGTCCTATCGCTCCGGTACCGTCTCGGGACCCACCTAAGCGAAGTGCTTCTGGTACTTCAACTCGGGCTAGTGGGGAAGACCTAAGGCAGTACTACTCTGATTTTCCATGGAATGATTACTGCTTCCATTCAAAGACCATCTCTTTGTGCAGAGCGCATAACTGAGGTCATAGTCTCTGGCATGGAGGCGTCATTCCACACACTTTCTCTAATCCTTAAGCCCGTCAACCTTGGTTTAACTCTGCTTCTTCTCATGCTGGCCGGGATAGAGAGGTGGCTCACAAACGGTACCGTAAGCATCCATCTCCTGAAACTCATGCATTTTATATTTCTGCCCGTAATCATGCCAAATCTTTACTTCAACTTACCAAAAAAATCTTTCATACATAGAAAATGTCAAAATATTTCTGAATCAAATTCCTCTCGTGACTTCTGGCATCTAGCAAATAACATCTCTAACAATTTTTCTTCATCATCTTTCCCGCCTATGCTTCACCTAGATGGCTCCACAGCTGTCTCATCTACTTCTAAAGCTGAACTCTTCGCTCAAACCTTTGCTAAAAATTCCACTCTGGTTGATGAAGGGCTTGTGCCTACTTCTCCTCCACCCTCTGACTATATTATGCCTGTAATTAAGATTCTTCGGAATGATGTTTTCTTTGCCCTTTCTGGCCTAGATCCTCGGTAGGCTTACGGTCCTGACGGAGTCCGTCCTATTGTTCTCAAAATCTGTGCTTCTGTGCTTGCACCTTGCCTGGTCAAACTTTTCCGTCTTTGTCTATCTACTTCCACCTTTCCTTCTTGCTGGAAGTTTGCTCACATCCAACCTGTTCCTAAGAAGGGTGACCGTTCTAATCCTTCAAACTACCGTCCTATAGCTTTGACTTCCTGCCTTTCTAAAGTTTTTGAATCTATACCTAATAATAAGATTCTTAAGCATCTATCTGCTCACAATCTTCTATCTGATCGTCAGTACGGTTTCCGTAAAGGGCGATCTACTGGCGATCTTCTAGCTTTCCTAATTGAATCTTGGTCATCCCCTTTAGGGGGTTTTGGTGAAAACTTTTGCTGTTGCCCCTTTACATATCAAAAAACTTTTGATAGAGTCTGGCACAAATCTTTAATTTCCAAACTACCCTCATTCGGTTTCTATCCTTCTCTCTGTACCTTCATCTTAAGTTCCTTTCAAACCGTTCTATTTCAGCTACTGTAGACGGGCATTGTTTTTTCTCCTAAATCTATCAATAGTGGTGTTCCCCCAGGGTTCTGTTCTATCACCCACTCTTTTCTATTATTCATTAAAGATCTTCTAAATCTAACTCAAAGCCCTATCCACTCCTACGCTGATGATTCTACCCTGGCATTTTCAACGTCGTTATTAGATGTCCAACTCAAAAGGAACTAAGTGATTCACGGAGAGATGCCACCGAGTGCCTAACTTCTGATCTCTCTATAATGTCTGATTGGGGGAAAGCAAACCTTGTTTTGTTCAATGCCTCAAAAACCCAATTTATTCCCCCTATCACTCGACAAAACCTACCCAAAATAACTATCCCCCCTTCTTCAATGACACCAACTGTCTCCTTCTTCTATAATGAACATTCTAGGACTATCCTTTACTAAAAATCTGAACTGGAAATCTCACATCTAAACTCTTGCTAAAACAGCTTCTAAGAAGTTAGGTGTGCTGTGGCGTCTGCGTCCTTTTTTTTCTCCCTCCCATTTGCTTTCTCTCTACAGGGCCTTATCCGCCCATGTATGGAGTATGTTTCACATGTTTGGGGAGGATCCACTCTACAGCTCTCCTAAACAGGGGTTTAGTCAAAAGCTTTTCGTCTCATCAACTCCTCTCCTCTGACTGACTGTCTTCAATCTTTAAAAACAAAACCGCCGCAATGTTGCTTTTCTTGCTCTCTTCTACCGTTATTTTCATGCTCATGCTCTTCTGGGACTTTCTAACTGCATGCCTCCCCCCCTCCCACGGCTCGCTGCACAAGACTTTCTACTCATTCTCATCCCTATTCTGTCCATCTTCCTAATGCAAGAGTTAATCAGTATCTTAACTCTTTCATCCCTTTCACTGGTAAACTCTGGAACTCTCTTCCTCCTTCTATTTTTCCACTTTCCTATGACTTAAATCTTTTCAAAAGAAGAGTAACAAGACACCTCCCGAACTAAACTGGCTCACCCCTCTTTTTTATTTTATTCTCTTACTGTCATCTTTATAGGGACTGACAACTAAGCGGGCGTTGTGTTACCCATTTTTGTTGTGCCCTTGGCCAGTTCCTTGTGATGTAAAAAAAAAAAAGAAAAAAAAAGAGAGAAGATACTGGTTAACTCTTGCATCAGTATGATGGATAGAATAGGGTTGATAATTAGTAGCAAATCATGTGCAGCAAGGCCGCGGGAGGAGAGGAGGCATGCAGTTAGCATGTTCAGAAGGGCAGTAAGCATGAAAATATCTGTAAAAAGATAGCAAGAAAAGCAACACTGCGGCGGTTATTTAAAGATTGAAGACAGTCAGTTAGAGGAAGGGAGTTGAGACTACAATCTTTTGACTCCACCCTGTTTAGGAGAGCTGTATGAGTGGATCCTCCCCAAACATGAGGCATGCTCAATGCATGGGCGGTTAAAGCTCCTGTACAGAGCAAGCAGCTGGGAGGGAAAAAACTATGGACACAGAAGCCACAGGATACCTTGCTTCTTAGAAACTGAGTTAGCAAAAAATGAGATGTGAGATTTCCAGTTCAGATTTTCAGTAAAGGATAGTCCAAGAACGTTAATTGTAGAATAGATAGACAGTTGAGTGTCATTGAAGCAGAGGGGATAGGTGTTTCTGGAAGGTTATGTCGAGTAAATATGTGAAGAAATTAGGTTTTTGAGGCATTGAACAAAACAAGGTTTGCTCTGCCCCATTCAAAAATTATAGAAAGATCAGAAGTTAGGCACTATATGGCATCCCTCAGTGAATCACTTATTTCCTGTTGAGTTGGACGTCTAATGAGCGCCGCTGACTAATGCAGTGAGAATATTTAATATATATATATATATATATATATATATATATATATTTTTTTTTTTTTTAATATAATTTTTAATAAGTATAACTGACTGACAGACAAATGACTAAGAGAAAAGACAGTTACGGTTACACGCCTTTCTAAGGTCAGGTAAATACATACACAAAATAAGAGGCAATGAGAGAGGTAAAGGAAGTGCTGTGCTTTCTGGATTGAGTTGTCCGAGGCGTACATTGAATACTAGCTGTAGAGTTAGTGGGGAGTGGTTTAGTGAAAGCTATAGGTTGAGTGTTTATAATGCATACAGTAGTATCAGTGGAGAAGCAGGATCAGGAAAACATATGGAGGATATTTGGCCTGTGTGTTCCACACCTTGTGGAAGGAGAATACGCAGCTTTATGGATAATGAGATCCCTGATGTGAATACTCTAATGCAAAATGTGATTTCATCCATTATCCAGTCAGATGCATCAAAATGTATAGTGTACAAAGACATCAATCCCGACTTTAAGGTTCACGATATGTACACCAAACGACATAGTACTGTTAACGACCGCCATAGAATATAATTTACTCGTTATCGGGTGTCGGGACACAGTCTGTATATCGAAACAGGACGCTAGAATAGACGAGGGCGTGGTCGTCTCCCAGTCGAGGAGCGGCTATGCGTATGTGGGCACGTGCAGACAGAGAGACATGTGGTAGAGGACTGTCTATTTTCCTATAATGTTAGACAAGCGTATGGCCTTAACAAGTTAGAGGTGCTTCTTACTGGCAGATACTCACATGATACAACCTGTAAAGTGATTC
>JACEEZ010005588.1:337500-355000 GCA_016584305.1 Chionoecetes opilio | reverse complement strand
CCCCGCAGGCAAGTTAACAAAGCCAGGGGGCCCCCAATTCCATTTGAAAGGTTTTGCAGGAAAGCACCGAGGAAGTGAAGGAAGAGAGAGAAAAGGAGAAAAAGAAAAGATTATGGGGATAAAAACCCCCAAAAAAAAGGGGAAAGAAAAACTTTTTTTTATGTTGTTCCCCTTTAATAATAATTTTTTTTGGGGTTTTGAGCCCATTTTGTCCCCCTTTTTGTTTTAATCTTTTGGACGTCGTCTTCCCAAATTTTGGGTTTTATTCCTTTTTTTTATTTCCCCTCCTTTCCTTGGAATTTCCCAGTCTTATTTCCTTTTTGGTTTTCTTTTTCCTTAAAAAAAATTTTAAACCTCTTCTCCCCAAAAACAACCCTTCTTCTGTTTTTTCTTCTCTTCTTTCCCCCTTCCTCCTTCTCTTCGTCCTAAACCCCGGGGTTTTAAAAGGGCTTTGGGCATGTCGGGCCCCAATTTAAAACCCCATCCCTTCCTTTTTCCCCTACCCCATTTCTTCTTTATTTTTTTTGGGGTTAATCCTTTTTTCCAAGAAGTTTTTAAAAAAATATATTTTTTCTATTTTAAAATTTTTAAGCAAATTAAATATATTAAAATATAAATAATAAATTAATTACTAAAATTATAAACGCATAAAACAAAAATTTTGGGGGTTTTGTTTTTATAAAAGGACTCTTTTTTTTGGTTTTTTTTATTAATTGGTTCTTTTTTTTGTTAAATTCTTTTTTTTTTCGTATAAAATATTAATATAAATAAGGGTTTTTAAAAATTTTTAAAAAAAAAAAAAAAAAATAAGAGGGGGAAAAAAAAATACTTTTTTGGGGGTTTATATATTTTTTTTTTTATAAGATAATTTAAATTTTTTTTTTCTTAATTTTTATTTATTATATTTTTTATTTCTTAATATTTTTTTTTCTTTTTTGTAAATGTTTTTTCCCCTCTCTGGTTTTTTTTTTTTAGTTAGTCTATTTTTTGTTTTTTGTAATTATTTAATTCTTTTTTTTTTCCCCCTTAATATTTTCCCTAATAATATATCCTTTATTTTTCTCTTTATATTGTAAAAGGAATAAACAATTTTTAGGGGTATATAAAAAATAAAATATTCTTCTATTTTCTTTTATTTTTTTTTTTAATATTGTAAAAGAAATAAAAAGTAATATAATATTATAAAAATATATATATATATATATCTTATAAATTATTATAATATATAATATATTATATATATATATATTATATATTTTGAAAAAGATTATAAAATATATTTAATATTTTATATATGATTAAATAATATATATGATATATATATTATAATTATTATATATATATAAAAATTATATATATATATATATTATATATATATTTTATTTTAATGTTATATACTATACTATATATTTTATATTATTCATTTTATTTGTATTTTATATCTTTTGGGTTTTTATAACTTTTTGGTATAATCTATTTTATATATAATATACATAAAATTTAAAATTTTTTTATACAATCCTCTTCTATATATATTAATTTTCCCCACCCCAACCCAACCCCCCCCCGCTAAAATATTCCTTTTTCCTCTATATTTTATATATATTTATATATTCCTAATTATGCCCTAAAAACTTTTAAAAATTTTTTATATATATAATATCATATGTTATATTTATTTTAAAATGAATTATTTAAATAAATATGGTATTTATATAGGTCTATAGTATATATAAATTATATATATATTTATTTTATATATATATATTTATATATTATAATTATCTTTTAAAAATAAAAACAAAAAAAAAAATTAATGTTATATATTTTTTATATATTATATTTTATATATACTATATATTTATAATATTTTATATATATATTTTTATTTTTCTATATATAATTTATATATATATAAAAATATATTATTATTATATTATTATTATATATATATATAATTTTAAAATTATTTATTATATATATTTATTTTTAATTTATATAATAATTATCTATATTTTTAAAATAAAAAAATTATTTAAAAAACTTAAATTTTGGGGATTTTTTGTTAATTATATATTTTTAAATATTAATTATAATTTTAAAATATTATATATATAATATTATTTTTTTTATTCCTGTATTTATGATATTTAATTATCTTTTAAAATTATATATTTTATATTATATTTTATGTTACCCCCTTATTATCTTAAATTCTATCTTTTATACATATATTATATTTCTTTTCCTAAAAAATTCTTCTTATTTCTTATTTTATTATTTTGTTCTATATTTATCTATATATATATATTAATCATCTATTTTATTATTCAAAGGGGTAATTAATAATCTATATCTATTATAATTATATATATCTATAATTTTATATTTTCTTCTTTTATTTTATGTCCTTTATTTTATCTATTCTCTATTTTTTTGGATTTTTTCTCTATTTAAAATTTTATTATATTATATTTTATGTTTTTTTTGTATATTTTGGGCTATCTTTTTCCTTACCCCTTAAAAATTTGTATATATTTTAAAATATTATATGTTTTTTATATTTATCATATTTTATATATATATTGGTTACTTATAGTTTTTATTTTTTTTAATTCTTTTTTATGATATATTTTCTATATAAATAGATTTTCTTTATTATCTTACTATTTTCCCATACATTTATATATGTTTATTTTTGGTAATTATTATATGTTTTTTATCTATATATATTAATGTTATAATACCCCTTATTATATTTTTAAAAATATATATCATTAATATGTATATAAAATAAAAAAAATCTTTTTATCATACATAAAATATTTTTATATTTACTATATAATTATATATATTGTTTTTAAAAACAAAAAAATTTATTATGTAAATATATATATATATAAGTATGGGTATATATTTTGTATATTTTTAAAATTTTTACTATAATATGTTTTTATTACTATTATATTATAAATTTTCTATATATATATTTATATATATTATATCTTATTTTTTTATATTTTACTTATTTGTTTTTTTAATTAATATATTATACTTAATATTATTCTTTATTAAAATATCTTTAAAAATAATATATATTTTAGATATATAAAATATCCGATTTTAATATTTTTATCATATATATTTATAATTTATTTAACCTTTTTATATATTTTAATTTTATATTATATTATTTTTCCTATTTTATTTTTTTTAGTTATATTATTATTTTTTATATTTAATATTTTTTAAAATTTTATATTTATATTATTTTTATTTTAAGATTCTATAAAATTTTTATATATGTATATTTTAAAATAAAATATTTTAATTAATATATTTTATTTTATGTATTATTATATAAAATATATTATTATATGTTTTAATAGAAATTTAAGTATATACATCTTTATTTTTGTATATATATATTAATATATATTGGGTTATTATTTATATTTATATAAATATTTATAATTAAATTATTATATATATATATATTTTATATATATAAATTTATAAATAATATTTTATATATAAAATATTTTATATATATATATATTTATTTTATAAGTTATTATAAATATATTTTAAAATTTATAATTTAAAATTTTTAAATAAAAATTTTTATATATAAAATTTTTATTTTAAAAAATTTTATATATTTTTTTTAAAATATTAATAAAATTTATATAATATATAATATTTATAATAAAATATAAATTATTTTTTTTAAAATAAGTATATATATTATAAAATACCTATAAAACCCCCAATATAACATATATTAAAACATATATTTTATCTATATGAAATTAATATATATATATAAAATTATATAAAAATTTTATATATATAATAAAATTAACATATATTTTTATAGTTTTAAAACATATTTATCATTAAAATATAAAATATTTTTAATTATTTACCAAATTATATATACTATAAATATTATATATTTTAAAATACATAATATACATATATTTTAACAATTAAAATTACATATTATTTTTAAACATTTTAAAATTTTACATATATATAAATATAACTTTTTAAAATTTTAAAAATTTTATAAAATATTTACATATATTTACATATATAAAACATATAAAATTTGCATATATATACATATAAAACCCTATAATATTTAAAAATATTTTATACATATTTTAAATTTTTATATATTATAATATATATATAAATAAAACAAATACATTATATATAATATTAATTGCCTATAAAATCCCTATATAAAATATATTTTTACTATATATACAATTAATATATATAAAATATATATCAATCATATTTTTACTTTATATACAATATATAATATATATTATTTACAATTAAAATTAATATTATATACATTTATATATATATATTAAAATTATATAACAATATTAAAATTATATTTTATAATATATGGATATATATTATATATATATACTTAAAGAAAAAAATACTATATAATAAATTATATAATATACAGAATATTATTATTTATAAAAGTCTTTTTCTTTTTATTTTAAATATAAATATATATAATATATAAAACCAGATATTATATATATAAAAAATCAATAAAATATAATAAAAATATATATTATATTTTATATATACATATATATTTATATTTTATATATTTTATACAAAATAACAATAAAATAAAATTTTAAAAAATACAATAAAATAAAAAATTTTAATCCCATTTTATAATAAATATTTTAAAAATTATATTAAATAAAATATAATAATATTTTACATTATATTATACTATATATCTAAAAAATTTATTTTAATATATATTCAACATATATTAAATCCCCAAAATTTTATATACAATATATAATATTAACATATTTTTATACATAAAAATTTTTTATACATATTTTTTTTATTTTTAATATACATATAAAATATATAATATTATCATTATTATATATACCATATATATATATATAAAAATTTATATCCCATATTATACCATATATAAAAATTATAATCCCTTATATACCATATATACCTTTTAAAAATTCAAAAACATGATTAAAAACAATAAAAACTTTTTTAAATAATAAATAAAATTTTTAAAAGTAAAAATTTTTAAAATATATTATTATATATATACACTATATTTAAAATATACATATAAAAATATTATAAAACTTAATATTTATTATATAAATTTATATATTAAAAATATTATATATATAAAAATATATATATATATATATATATTCAATTATTCCCTTTTATAATAATATACATATATAAAATTATATAAAATTTATATATCATATTAATATAAAAATTTTATATATATTTTAATAAAATTTGTACATAAAACCTTTATATATAAAATTTATATTATACACATATAATATATAATTATTTATATACAAAATATATTTTATAAAAACATATATTATAAAAAATTAAAATTATAAAAATTTTATTTTTTTTAGATATATATAAAATATAATATATTTATTTTTTAAATTATATTTATATATTATTATATTTTATAAAATAATATTTTTTGTTATATATGTATATTTTTAAAATATATATTTTTATTTATATATATATATATATTTTAAAAATTAAAATTATGTATATATTTTATATATAAAAAAAATAATAAAAATTTATTTATATATAAAATAAATTTTATATTATATCTTTATATATATATAAAATATATATTTTAAATATTATATATATATATATAGTTCTTGAAAATTACAGGGTGACAAAGACATCGTCTTTTTGGGTTTTTTGTTTTTTGCGCAACGTATCGAAAAAAGGGCCCCCTTGCTTTCACAGGTCAAAAATATTTAAAAAAAAATAATAAACTATATGCAAAAAGCAAATATCTAAAGAAATTTCCCTTTTTTTTTAAAAATAAAAAAACTTTAAAACCCTTTTTATTTTTGGGGGGAAATAATAACCCATAAACCCTCCAAAAAAAGGGGAATAAAAATTTTCCCTTTGGGAAATTTGGGTTTTGGGTATGAATGTTTTGGAAGTTGGGCGAAATTTTTAAATTGAAACAAAAATTTGGGTCATTTCCCTTGGGTTTTGGCCCTTGGAAAACAAAGCCCAACATAAAAAAGGGGGGTTAAAATCATGTGAGTTAGGGTTTAATTGGAATGAAGTTGGCCCCTTGGGTTTTTAAAAACAAGGGGAAAATTCCTTGTTTTTTTGGAAATTCCCTACTTAATTTAATGTCAATTGGGGTTTAGTGGGGTTTTGGATAAATATTTAAAATTATTTTTTAAAAAAATGGGCAAACCCCCCTGGGGATTTTGGCGCTTGCGGGGGGATTGGGGTCGGGTTTGGGGGTCCCCCCCCGTTTTTGGGGCCCTTTATGGCCCGAAATCCAAGGGTTAGTTTCCCCTTTTTCCCCTGCCGAAATCTAGGTTAAAGTAAAATTTGGAATTTCCGTGAATTAATTGGGGAAAAAAGGGGGGGGGGGGAATTAAATAATTTTTAAAATTTATCCCACCGCCCCCACCCCCCGGGGGTTTTTGGGTTACCCCACCCATTGGAAATTAACCCTTTCCCCCCACCCCCCCTTTTCCGGTCCCCTTTGGCCCAAACCAAACCCGGGACCCCCAATGCCCCTTTAAAATTTCCCCCTGCCAAAACCCCTTTTGGATTTTAAAATGTTTTTTTAATTTACCCCCCCCCCTTCCCTCAACCCCCTTTACCCACCCCACCCCCCACCCTTTCCTCAACCCTTTCCCAAAAACCCCCCACCCATTTAAACTCCCCCCCTTCCCTCCCCAACACCCCTTATCCTAAATTTTTACCATCACCCCTAAAACCAAAATTCCCTCCCCACCCCCCCAAATAACCCCCCCCCACCCCCCCCCTTCCCAGGGTTGTTTTCCCCTACTAACCCATTTTCCAAAACTCCCCAAAAAAACCCCCATTTCCCTTTTTTTAAGGTTTCCTCAATTTGCCCCCAAACTTTTTTTTCCCGTTACCCGCCTTTGGCGAAAAAAAAAAAAAATGATCGGATCATCTCAAAATTTGGGCCCCCTTAAAAAAACCTTTCCCCCCGGGTCCCCGGTTTCCCAAAAAAGGGTTGCCATTGGGTGATTCCGCCGGGGGGGGCCCGGACCCTATCCCAGACCCCACCACCACACAAAACCAAAAAACAGACATACAGAAAACCAGACACATTTTTCGCTTATTTTACCCATTCCCCCTCCCCCCCCCATCTTTTCCCCTAAACCCATCACCCCTCCCCCCCAAAACCCACCCACCCCCCCCCATTCACTCCCCAAAAAAACCCCACCCCATTTCCCTTTTCCACGCCACCCCCCCCTTCCCCTCCCCCTTTAAAACCCCAGGGCACCCTAATAAAAGGTTTCCTAAATTCCCTCGAAACCCCAAACTTTTTTTTTCAAAATTTTATCGCTAATAAGGGCTGCTAAAAAAAAAAAAAAAAAAAATGTTTGGGGGAATTCTCTCATAAGTGGGCTTTTTGACCTTCCCTGGTCAACCCCCGGTTTTCCAAAAATTGGTGCCCCGGGGGGAATGAGTTATTCCCCCAAAAAACCCCCGGGGGCGGACCTAACCCAAAACACACCCTTTAAACAAAGAAAGGAAGGGAATAAGAAAAAGGGAAAGACCAGAGAATGGTTTCCTTAAAATTATTATAAAAAATAAAAAATATATATAATTTTAAATATAATATATAAAATTTTATATATTGTATATAAAATTTAATATAAAAGGAAAATAAAATTTTTATATATTATAATTTTTTTTATATAAAATTATTTTAATAGTATGTATTATTTTATAAAAATATATATATAATAAATTAAAATTTTATATATATATATATATAATAAAATTAAAATTTTATATTAAAAAATTATATTATATATATTTTAAAAATATATATATATATTTTAAATTAAAAATATATATATTTTATTTTTATATATATAGAATATATAATATATATATATATAAAATTATATATATATATATTTATATTTTAAATATATTAATATATATATCTATATATATATATATAAAAATATAAAAAAATTTTCTAAAATTATAAAATATTTTATAAATTATGTATATATAAAAATAATTTTAAAATAAAATTTTATATATATTTTATATTCATAAAAATATATATTTTATATAAAATTATTACTTTTCATATTTATATATTATTATAAAATATATAATATATAAAATTTTTATTTTTATATATTTTAATAATATAATATAATATATATTTTATTTTAATATATATTTTTATATATTTATATATATATATATATTTTTCCTATATAATTTTTATATATATTTTTAAAAATTATTATATTTTCCCATATATTATAATATATATCCCATATAAAATTAATAAATATATCTTTTTATCTATATATTAAATTATTTTCATTTTATAAAAATTGGGGAAAGCAAAATTTCTGTCTATTTTTCTTTTTCTTTTTTATTCTTTTGGTTTTGTTTTTTTTGGGGATATACCCCCCTTTCCAATATTCCCCTTTTCATATTTTTAAGGGGTTACCAAATATAATATTAATAAGTTTGGCGAAATTTTTTGTTTTTTTTTTTTGCTCTCCTTTTGCGTTTGTTTTTTTTGTGGGGGTTTTGGGTTGGGGTTATGGGGGTTTTGGGGCCCCGTGGGAATTTAAGGGGAATTTTTTGGGGGGGAAGGGTTTAAAAGGGGAAAGGTATGGGGTTCTTAGGGGGTGATTGAAAAAATTTTTCTTTTTTTAATTTTTTTAGCACCCCAATTGGAAAATTGTGAGGAAAAAACCCCAAAAGGTTGGGTTTGCGGGGAGAGGGAAAAACCGATGTAGGGGGGTGGGTAAATCGGGAGTGGGGCGGGGGCCGGAAAAAAGAGGGTTTTTTGCGGTGAAGGGGGACCCCGGGAAAAATTTGAAGGGGTGGGGGGTTGATTTGGGGGTTTTAAAGGGGTGGGGGGTGGGGGTGGGGGGTTTATGGGAAAGGTAATATAACCCGGAAAGTGGGGCCCCTTCCCCTGCCCTTGTCTGCCCTGTGTTTTGTGTGGTGTGTTTGGGGGTTTTGTGGGGCCCTGGAAAGGGGCCCCCGCCCCCCATGGCGCAAACACCCTTTTGGGCACATTTTGGAACCGGGTTGACCGGGGGAAAGGTTTTAACCCCAATTAGGATTGATTCGATCATTTTTTTTTTTTTTTTTAAAGCAGCCTTTTTGCGATAATTGTAAAAAAAAAGGGTGGGTTGCAAAATTGGGGAAAACCTTTGATGGGGGGGGTGATGGGAAAATGAGTGAGTGAATGGGGGGGGGTGATGGGAAATTTGGGTGGGGGGTTTATTGGGGGGGGAAAAGTGAATGGGGGGGGGGTGAGGGGTTTTGGGGTGTTTGGGTGATGGGTTGAGGGGGAATAGGTGGGGGGTGATGGGAAATGGTAAAATATAATGCAAATTGTGCCCTGTCTGCCCTGCCCGGGTCTGTGTTTGTGTGTGTGGGGTTGTCTGGTTAGGTTCCGTGCCCACGGGGGCCCCCAAATTTTCCCCTCATGTGGCAAATTTTTGGGAAAACCCCGGGTTGACCGGGGGAAAATTTTTTTAAAACCCCAAATTTATGGTGATCCGATCACCTTTTTTTTTTTTTTTTAGGGCAGCCCTATTAGCGATAATGTAAAAAAAAAAAATTTAGGTTGCGGGGGAATTGGGGGAAATTGAGGGAAAGGGTGATGGGTAATGGGGGGTGCATGGGGGTGGGGTAATGGGCTGGGTGGGGGTTTGGGGTGAGGGGAAGGGGTGGGGGTTGGGGGTTTGGGGGGTTGGGGGGTGTTTTGACGTGGGGAATGGGGGGGGGTGATGGGAAAGGGGTGAGTGAAGGGTTTGTTTTGGTAAAGGGGTTTAAAGGGGTTAGTGAATGGGTGGGGGGTGGTTTTGGGTAAGGGGGTGAGTGAAGGGGGCGGGGTTTGGGGGGTTTTAAAATGGGGTGAAGGAATGGGTTTTTGGGGTTGGTAATTTACATCATTTCCACACCTGATTCGGGACAAATTTTGGGGGAAGGGGGGCCTTAATTTTAATGTCCCGGTGGTTTGGTGGGCCGCGGGCCCCCACAAACAAGGGGGGTTTGGGCCAAAAGGGGCCCACCCCAATACCCCTTCGAAAGGTTAAAGCTAACCCCAAAAATTCCGCCCGGAGGGGCGGCTTTCCCCGGTCTAGTTTTAAAATAAAATATAAACGTAAAGTGGGGTCCTTTTCCTGTGTGTGGTTATGGTGTTTTTGGTGTGTGGTAAGGTTCCGCCCCCCGGGGCGAAAACCCACCTAAATATGGGCACTTTTTTTGGAATCAGGTTGCCCCAGGGGAAGGTCAAAAAACCCCCACAAAGGGAGTTTGACCCCTTCCCTTTTTTTTTTTTTTTTTTTTTTAAGCAGCCTATTAGGGGAAAATTGTGTAAAAACAAAATTTGGTTTGCGAAAATTTTGAGGAAGCCTTGATGAGGGCGTGATGGGGTAAGGGGTGAGTGAAGGGGTGGGGTGATGGGTGGGGGGTTGTGGGGTGATTTAAGGGGTTGGGGGGTGAGGGGTTTTTGGGGGTGATGGGGGGATGGGTGGGGGATTTTTTGGGGGGGTGGAGGGGGGTTAATGGGTGGGTGAATTGGGGGTGTGTTTTGAGGGGTAATGGGGGTAAAGGAAATTTGGGTTTGGGGGTGATGGGTTAAGGGGTGAGTAAATTTTGGCCAGGGGGGGGGGGTTTGGGTTAAGGGGGGTGAGGGTAAATTTGGGTGTTTTGGGGTTTTTGATGGGAAATGGGGGGGGAAGGGGGTTTTGGGGGGTGATGGGTAATGGGTGAGTGAATGGGTGGGGGGTAAAGGGGGAAATTTTAAAGGCGTGAAGGGGGTGGGGGGTGAAGGGAAGGGGTTTGGGGTGAATGGGTTGGTTGGTGATGGGTAATGGGTGATGAATGGGTTGGGGGGTGATTTGAATGGGGGGGGGTTTGGAATGGGGTTAAATGGGTGGGGTGGTGAGGGGTAATGGGGAGTGAAAGGGGGTGGGGGGTGATGGGTTTAGGGGGTAAATTGAAGGGGGTTGGTGTGGGATGGGTTTGGGGTTGAGGGGAATGGGTGTGTGGTGATGGGAAATTTTTGGGTTTGGGGGTTAATGGGTGGGGGGTGGTGGGGGTTTTAATTTTGGGTTTTGGGGTAAAAATGGGTTTGTGGGGGTGTTTTTTTAAGGGTTGGTAGTGAATGGGTGGGGGGGGTTTGGGTTTAATGGGTGAGTAAATTTTGGGTGGGGGGTGAGGGGAAAGGGGTTTAAAGTAATTTGGGTGGGGGGGTGGAGGGAAAAATGGGGGGGTAAAGAAAATGGGGTGGGGTGGTGGGGGGGGTTAAAATGGGTAAGTGAATGGGGGGGGGTTGGGGGAAAAAAGGGGGTGGGGGGTTGGGGGGGTTACCGGGTTTGTGTGGTGTTTGGGTAAGGGGTTTAGGTGAATGGGTGGGGGGTAAAATGGGTAAATGGGGTGAGGAAGGGGGTTTTTGGGTGAGGGGAAATGGGTTTGAGTAAAAATTTGGGTGGGGGGGTGAGGGTTTAATGGGGTGAGTGAATGGGTTGGGGGGTTAGGGTTTTAATCCCCGTGAGTGAATGGGGGGGGGTGATGGGAAAAGGGGGTGAGGGGAATGGGGGGGGGTGGGGGGTTATGGAAAAGGCAAATTTTGGGGGGGGGGGAAAATACATAATTTCTAACCCCAGATTCGGGGAAAAATTTTTAGAAGGGGGGCTTATCCTGGAAATTTTCCATGGTTTTGGTTTGGGCCAAAGGGCCCCCCAAAACCCCAACCCGGTTGGGCCAAAGGGCCCCACCAATAGCCCCCCGAAAAGGAGCTGCCAAAAAATTTCCGCCCCGGGGGGGGCCTTTTGGGGCTATTAAAATATTTTATAATAATAAAAGGCGAAAGTGTGTCGGGTTTTTGGGTCTTTCTTTTTGGGTTCCTTTTTTGGTGTGGGGTTGTGGGTAAAAAGGTTTCCCGGCCCCCCGGGTTTGGGCCCCAAAACCCCTCTTTATGGGCCTTTTTTTGGAAAATCGGGGGGTTTTGACCAAGGGGAAAGGGGTTCATAAACCCCAAATTTAGGGGAGTTTGGTTTCCGACCCAATTTTTTTTTTTTCTTTTTTTTAAAGAAAGCCTTTTAGCGAGAATTTTTTGGGAAAAACAAAAAGTGGGTTGCGAGAATTTGAAAGGAAAGGGCCTTGATTTGGGGTTTGAGGGGTTAAGGGGGTGATTAAATTTTGGGTGGGGTAAATGGGTTAATGGGTGTGGGGGTATGGGTGATTTGAATGTGGGGGGGGGGTGAGGGGTTTGGGGGGGGTGGGTAAATGGGTAAAGGGAAAATTGGGGAGGGGGTGAGGGGGTAATGGTAAAGTGAATGGGTGTGTGGGTGTTTGGGTAAGGGGGTGAGTGAATGGGTTGGGGGGGTGATGGGTAATGGTGAGTAAATTTTGGGTTTTTGGGGGATAAAGGGGGGAATTTGGGGTGAAATTTGGGTGGGGGGTGAGGGGGAAAATGGGTGGATTTGAATGGGGGGGGGGAAATACTTTACTTTTTTCCTACACCATGATTTCAGGAAAATTTTAGAAGGGCAATCTGGAGGTTTTTCCAAATGTTTGGTGGGCCTTGGGCCCACCAAAACACGGGTGGGGTGGGCCAAAGGGCCCCCAACCCTTAGCCCTCCCCCAGGAGCAAACCCAAAAAAGGTCCCCCCGGGAGGGGGGGGATTTTGGGCGGTTAGTTATTATATTATTTTACTCAAGGCCCTAATTAAAAGCTTTAAAATTGGTACCTTGCAGGGGGAAAAGGGGAGAAAATTTTCTTTTTAATGCAGCCCACACCCCGGGGTTTCCCCTTTAAGGCTGCAAGGGGAAAAGAAAAAACCATAATTCAGATGTGGCGGGGGAACGCCCAAAAATTTTCTTACCCCATTCAACTACCCAAAACCCCCGGCCCTGGCCCCCCAAACTGGGGCCCCCGGGCCCGGCCCGCCTATTTTTGGGGTTTTTCAACCCGCCCCTTTGAGTAAATTCTTTTTTAATTGGACATCTTGTAAAGAAGGGCGGGGCGGGTTTTAAAAAATTAGGGGTGGGGGGAAAAGACCCCGGGGGGATGGGGTTTATTTTCCTTGGCCGTTTTTGCAACCAGGTAGGAAAAACCCTCCCATCCCCACTCCCAAAAAAAAAACATTTAAAATACGGTTTGGTAAGGGGTTCATTTTTTTGAACCACAAAAAGGACCAACGGGCCAAAAATTCAGAGGGAGGAAAAAAAGGGGTAAAAAAAGGTAAACAATAGAAAAGAAAAATAAGAGAGAAGAGTAGGGGGATAACGTAAAGAGGAAGAAAGGGGAGAGAGGGAGAGATGAGAGAGAGAGAGAGGAAAAAGAAGGAGGAGAGGAAAGAGAAAAAGAAAGAGAGAGAGGGGAGGGGAAAAGAGAGGAGAGAGAGAAGAAAAAAAAGTCAACAGCCCAGACGGCCCTTGTTCCATTTAACACACCCTATGGTTTTTTTGTACAAATTTTGTGTTGTGATTTGGGGAAAAGGAGAACAGGGTTCCCGCGGGGCCCACACAAAAGTTATTGTACAATGGGAGGGAAAAAAGACGGGGAACTCGTGTTTTTTGAGCGTGATTTTTGGGAGTGACCCGGGGCGTGCTTTGCGTGCTTTCTTTTTTCCCTAAGTATTTCCCAAACTCCCCCCCCCCAACTTCATATTTTTTTTTCGCAAAAAGGGGCATATTTTTTTGGTGGAAAGAAAAATATACTTAAAAAAAAATCACCTTGCACTTAGTACCGGGAAAACAGTAAAAAATAGAAGCGCAAATCGGGTCAGACATGCCAAGATTTTAAAGGGCGTATTTTTTTTTTCCTTTGTTTTCGTTTATACTTTGGGCCAGTTTTTATACTTTTAATTGGTAATATTTAAATATGTGTTTTCTTTGGTTGGGGTCAACCTCTTTTTAATTTGAGTGCTTGCTCCCTAAAAATTGGGGTTTCCCCGGGCTCTGCACCTTTAGGGGTTAAGTCGGGTTTTGCTTTTTCCCATGCCCTAAAAATATTATTTTTTTCAATACCATGCCCTAAAAGTGTAAAAGGGCTTTGTAAATTTCCAAAAACCTTGGTACCCAGCCCCGCGTTTTTTCAAGGGCTTCATTTTTATCCACATCCTCGCCTTGATGTGTGCGGGGGCCCACGCACGAACTTGCTTTTTGCCAGCCCATCTTTTCAAATAAATAAAAATGGGGGTTAGACCAACCCCGCTTGGCCCATTCTTGTGTTTGGGCCTTTTTTCCCCCCTCGCCTGTTTTTTAAAATTTCCTTATTTTTCCCTCCTCGTCCCTCGGGCTTGAGAAGGGGGGGGGTTTCTTTCAGTGAAGGGGGGGGATGTTTTTCCAGTGAAGGGGGTGGATGCTTTCAGTGAAATGTTTCATTAAAACATGGGCAGAAGAAAGCTCTTACTCCCTCAGTTTATCCCAAAGGGGAAAGATAGTTTTAAGTTTTTGGGGGTTAATCCCCATGTCCCTTTTTGGAAGGGGTTTTCCCTTCCTAAAAACATTTTTTGTAAATATTTTTTTATTTTTTTTTACCCTTTTTTCAAAAATTTTCCTTATTCCAAAAATTTATTCCCTTTTTTATAGTTTTTAATTAATTTTCTTTATTTTTTTTTCGACGACTTAGTCTTAAAACCCTTTCATGGTGTGGCTGGGGACTTTTTTGCCTTTCATGATTTATCTCATAGTCCCCATGCCAAGATCTCCCCCACACACACACCACACACACACACACACCACACCAAAACACACACACCACAACACACACACACACACCCACACCCAGAACACACAATTAAACCACCCATGATGGTAAAAGTGGAGGCCCTAAAAGGGAAGGAAGTCTTTGGGCCCTCCCCAATTCTGGGGGCCCTATCCGGTTCGAGGCCCTCACTGCTCTGGGGGGTTTTTTTCATTTGATTAAATTGGGGTTTTGGTTTTTCTGAAACCCCCTTGAATGAGGAAAAGGGGAAATTTTCAGGGGGTGTGGATTTTCCCGCTTACCCACGATAAAAATGAACTCCAGGGCCTGGCACTGGATGGGTAAAATTTGGTCAAACCCAGCCGGGTGTAAAAAAAAAAAAAAAAAAAAAAAAACCCCCCCAAAAACCCCAAACCTAACTAAAAATAAACCACACAACACCCACACCCCCACACACAACTGATTCTGTCTGTCTGTCTGTCTGTGTGTGGTGTGTTGTATAGTTCCGCCCCCCGTGGCGCAAACACCTCATATGGCACATTTTTGGAATCAGGTTGACCAGGGGAAGGTCATAAGCCCACTTATGAGATGATCCGATCACTTTTTTTTTCTTTTTTTTAGCAGCCTATTAGCGAGAATTGTGAAAACAAAAGTGGGTTGCGAGAATTGAGGAAGCCTTGATGTAGGGTGATGGGTAATGGGTGAGTGAATGGGTGGGGTGATGGGTAATGGGTGTGGGTGAGTGAATGGGTGGGGGGTGATGGGTTGGGGGTGATGGGTGATGGGTGAGGGAATATGTGGGGGGTGATGGTAATGGGTGAGTGAATGGGTGTGTGGTGATGGGTAATGGGTGAGTGAATGGGTGTGTGGTGATGGGTAATGGGTGAGTGAATGGGTGGGGGGTGAGGGGTAATGGGTGAGTGAATGGGTGTGTGGTGATGGGTAATGGGTGAGTGAATGGGTGGGGGGTGATGGGTAATGGGTGAGTGAGGGGTGGGGGGTGATGGGTAATGAGTGAGTGAATGGGTGGGGGGTGATGGGTAATGGGTGAGTGAATGGTGTGTGGTGATGGGTAATGGGTGAGTGAATGGGTGGGGGGTGAGTGAATGGGTGGGGGGTGATGGGTATAGTGTGTGTGGTGATGGGTAATGGATGAGTGAATGGGTGGGGGGTGATGGGTAATGGGTGAGTGAATGGGTGTGTGGTGATGGGTAATGGGTGAGTGAATGGGTGTGTGGTGATGGGTAATGGGTGAGTGAATGGGTGGGGGTGATGGGTAATGGGTGAGTGAATGGGTGTGTGGTGATGGGTAATGGGTGGTGAATGGGTGGGGGGTGATGGGTAATGGGTGAGTGAATGGGTGGGGGGTGATGGGTAATGGGTGAGTGAATGGGTGGGGGGTGATGGGTATGGGTGAGTGAATGGGTGTGTGGTGATGGGTAATGGGTGAGTGAATGGGTGGGGGGTGAGTGAATGGGTGGGGGGTGATGGGTAATGGGTGTGTGGTGATGGGTAATGGGTGAGTGAATGGGTGGGGGGTGATGGGTAATGGGTGAGTGAATGGGTGTGTGGTGATGGGTAATGGGTGAGTGAATGGGTGGGGGGTGATGGGTAATGGGTGAGTGAATGGGTGGGGGGTGATGGGTAATGCGTGAGTGAATGGGTGGGGGGTGATGGGTAATGGGTGAGTGAATGGGTGGGGGGTGATGGGTAATGGGTGAGTGAATGGGTGGGGGGAATACATACATTTCTACATCCATGATTTCAGGAAAGTTAGAAGGGGCTATCTGGAGAGTCCATGTTTGGTGGGCCGAAGGCCCACCAAACACAGGTGGTGGGCCGAAGGCCCACCAATAGCCCTCCGCAGGAGCTAGCCAAAAAGTCCGCCCGGAGGGCGGCTTTGCGGCTAGTATATATCTATAATAATATAAGCGAAAGTGTGTCTGTCTGTCTGTCTGTCTGTCTGTGTGTGTGTGTGGTATAGGTTCCGCCCCTCGTGGCGCAAACACCTCATATGGCACATTTTTGGAATCAGATTGACCAGGGGAAGGTCATAAGCCCATTTATGAAATGATCCGATCATTTTTTTCTTTCTTTTTTTTTAGCAGCCTATTAGCGAGAATTTTGAAAACAAAAGTGGGTTGCGAGAATTGAGGAAGCCTTGATGTAGGGTGATGGGTAATGGGTGAGTGAATGGGTGGGGTGATGGGTAATGGGTGTGGGGTGATGGGTGAGTGAATGTGTGGGGGGTGATGGGTTGGGGGTGATGGGTGATGGGTGAGGGAATAGGTGGGGGGTGATGGGTAATGGTGAGTGAATGGGTGTGTGGTGATGGGTAATGGGTGAGTGAATGGGTGGGGGGTGATGGGTAATGGGTGAGTGAATGGGTGGGGGGTGATGGGTAATGGGTGAGTGAATGGGTGGGGGGTGATGGGTAATGGGTGAGTGAATGGGTGTGGGGAATACATACATTTCTACATCCATGATTTCAGGAAAGTTAGAAGGGGCTATCTGGAGAGTCCATGTTTGGTGGGCCGAAGGCCCACCAAACACAGGTGGTGGGCCGAAGCCCACCAATAGCCCTCCGCAGGAGCTAGCCAAAAAGTCCGCCCGGAGGGCGGCTTTGCGGCTAGTATATATATATATATATATATGCACGGCCACTAAGTTAAAAGCATTAAATGTACCTTGCAGAGCTAA
>JACEEZ010005588.1:330000-332500 GCA_016584305.1 Chionoecetes opilio | reverse complement strand
CCCAGTGTCTTGAGAGCTGCCATCTCTATAAATTTATGTAGCCCACCAAACATCACAACAAAATGATCCTCTCCGTTGACTTGTTGGCCAGCTCCATTGGACTTGCTTTGCATGCGTGTACAGTGGCTGGTCACATGTGATGATTGGCACCTGACCAGGATTAAGGACTTCAACCGCTGTCTTCACAACATCCATGGCATGGCGAATCATGGCCACTGATTTGGCCTGGTCGTGGAAGAGAGGAAGTAAGGAAGTGAGAGTCAAATCGCTGTCTTCTAGTGGTGCTTCTTGAATGCTGGCATGGTATGCAGCCCAGGAGATAATTTCATTCCCATACAAGGCGTCAGTGTCCAGTACATGCCGCAAATGCTCCAGCCACCTGTGAAAAGAATCATTAGAATTACATAATTATCAAAATATTATCATGATTAAAATTACATGTTTATTATAATATTATCATCATTAGAATTACATGTTTATCAATTAAATTAAATAATTCAATTAATTACTATCATCATTAAAATAAGTAATTCTAATGATAATATTTTGATAAACATGTAATTCTAATGATGATAGATTATCAAAATACTATATCATAAAAAGATTACTAACTGAATTTAAACTTACACATATTCTTTCTGAATGGCTTGTGGTATGAGCTGACAGTCTGCTTTGTTCGGACCTTCTTGCTTTGGTATTGGTGGATCTTGTCTGACAAGAGGAGCAGGTGCGATACTATTGTAGGCCTTGGGCAGGTGTGCCATAGTCCCCTTAGTACCACTAGCACCATGTGTGGTGACAATTGCCCGATCATCTCCACTGAAGTTAAGCCGCGGTCACATGAGCAACTTTTCCGTCAATATTCAGCCGGCAATATTCAGCAAAGGCAATACCGTGCCGTGTTTTGGTCACACGGACTTTCACAGAGGTAGCCGAGTTTTAATGCCAATTTCGGCTTCTCAAGCCGTATCTGAAGAAGCGTCTTTGGAAAAATAGGGATAAATAGGGTGAAACTGGTTCACAAATAGGGTGGTGAATGATTGAAATGGATTCTTGTGTATGGAAGCGCTTCAGTGGGAATAAACATCAAACATCAAACATCAGTGATCAACAATAAGTTGGTCCAGTTCAGTATCCCCTAAAAAGGTAGACAGCCAACAAAGAAAATAGAAAACCATCCCTAACTCATGAATATTTTCCTGAGTGTATTATATCCTTCAAAATGTTTAAAAAATGTACAAGACTTCACAATTCATATTGTAATCGGTTCTTGCCACTATGTAGGTGTTTATTTTAGCTTCTGTATATTGAATTAGAGCGTGCATTAAAAATGAATGTCAAATAATATCCATTGGTGGAAGGAATTTCAGCAATATGCTTGCCGAGAAAGATCGACATGTTGGTCTTCAAAAAGCAGGGCAATTTTAGCTGAGTTTGGGCCGTGTTTGTGTTGCCGGCTGAATATTGCCAGAAAAGTTGCTCGTGTGACCGCGGCTTTACTGTCTGGGTCTTGAAACAGAGATATACCAGTTCCATGGAATGAGTCGTGTGCAGTAGTAGAGCTGGGTTTATGGTCAGTGTTGTCAACTGCACCTGTTGTGAAGAGACCACCTTTCAGCTTAGGAGGACATACAGCTTTTTCTATACTGTAGTGATGACAGATCTTGTTGCCTAGCTCATTTGAAATGTCCAACACACGGTCATATGAAATGCTCAGGCCCAGCTCATACAGATTGTCCACAAGTTCGCGCTTGCGAGTTTTTGTGTGAATCATCACGCCTAGGTAGATAGGCAAAGGTGTTTCCCGTTCCTGGCTGTGCCTGGTTGTACTTGTAGTCCAATTTTCCCGAAGCCTTACCAAACTGTTGTGCATCAGTAGCTGCGAAATGGTGAGAACTGGTTGTAGCACTGCTGAGGAACTTGACTGTGCTTTGATGTTTGGTCCATTCAACACCATACCAACTACTGCCACAAGAGAAACTGGCACAAAATCTTCCTGACATCTGGGTTCAAATGAACTACTGAATTGGTTTTTCATTTTGAAGATGTCTCTCCTCACTATGTTGGCAGCCCTAGCAGGATGAACAGCGTCAATGTCAGCATCAGGCTCGCATGCTTTGATCAATGCGGATCCAACATCTTCTTTGGCAATGAGGACCACATCTCTGCCTTGCTTATGAGCTGCCAAATCTGGAAAATAGCCCAATATTCTGTCTTTGAGCTTGGTGGAGTGGATGCGTCCTACTACCTCAAACCCAAGTAACTTAAAGTAATCGTCCAGACCCATTTTTTTTGCATAAATATGTTGAATGTTCATTCAAAACACCTAATCCACAAAAAATAATTAATTTCCACGCCTTATCTCCGTAAAAACACTACTTTTGTAAAAAGCGCGGGAAAAAATGTTTCATCCCTCCAACAGGCCCGCGAATATTATTGATGACGTCACAGAAGGTGGTCACCGAGAAAGAGAGAGAGAGTGGGGGATGGGGATGGGATG
>JACEEZ010005588.1:322500-325000 GCA_016584305.1 Chionoecetes opilio | reverse complement strand
CGTGCGTGCGTGCGTGCGTGCGTGCGTGCGTGCGTGTTTATTTTTTATTTTTCATCACAAAGGTGATGCCAAGTGAAAAAAAAGAGAAGTAATAAAAAGCCCATTTATTTGTCAGTCACTATAAAGAAGACAGTAAGATAATAAAGAAATGGTGTTGGGCCAATTTACGTAGTTCGTGAGGTCTCTTGTCACTTCTTTCTTGAAAAGATTTATGTTGCAGGAAGCTGGAAAAATAGAAAACAGGGTGAGAGTTCCAGAGTTTACCAGTGGAAGGGATGAAAGAGTGCAGATACTGATTAACTCTTGCATTAAGAAGATGGACAGAATAGAGATGAGAATGAGTAGAAAGTCTTCTGCAGCAAGGCCGCGGGATGGGGGGATGTATACATTTGGAAGAAAGCAAGAAAAACAGCATTTCGGCGGTGATTTAAAGATTGAAGACAGTCAGTCAGAGAAGGGGAGTTGATGAAACGAAAATCTTTTGAATCAACCATGTTTAGGAGAGCTGTATTAGTGGATACCCCCCAAACATGTGAGACATACTTCATACATGGACGGATAAGGCCCCTGTACAGAGCAAGCAGCTGGGAGGAAGAAAAAAATGGACGCAGACGCCATAGGACACATAACTTTTAGAAGCTATTTTAGCATAAGATGAGATGTGAGATTTCAAGTTCAGATATTTAGTATAGGATAGTCCAAAAATGTTCATTGTAGGAGATAGCTGAGTGTCATTGAAGAAGAGGGGATAGTTATCTGGTAGGTTTTGTCGAGTAGATAGGTGAAGAAATTGGGTTTTTGAAGCATTAAACAAAAACAAGGTCTACTTTGCCCTCAATCAGAAATAATAGAAAGATCAGAAGTTAGGCGCTCGGTGGCATCTCTCCGTAAATGCTCTGTTCCTGTTGAGTTGGACGTCTTATAAATGTAAATCGTTAAAAAATTCAGGGTAGAATCATCAGCGTAGTAGTGGATAGGGCTTTGAGTTAGACTTAGAAGATCATCAATGAATAATAAAAAAAGATTGTGTGATAGGGCAGAAAGTTGAGGGACACCAGTATTGATAGACTTAGGAGCAGATAAATGTCCGTCTACAGTAGCAGCAATATAACGGTTTGAAAGGAAACTTAAGATGACGGTACAGAGAGAAGGATATAAACCGAATGAGGGTAGTTTCGAGATTAAAGATTTGTGCCAGACTCTATCAAAAGCTTTTGATATGTCATGGGCAACAACAAAAGTTTCACCGAAACCCCTAAAGGAGGATGACCAAGATTCAGTTAGGAAAGCTAAAATATTGTCAGTAGATCGCCCTTGACGGAAACTGTACTGACGATCAGATAGAAGATTGTGAACAGATAGATGCTTAAGACTCTTCTTATTAAGTATAGATTCAAAAGCTTTAGAAAGGCAGGAAGTTAGAGCTATAGGACGGCAATTTGAAGGATTAGAACTATCACCCTTCTTAGGAACAGGTTGGATGTGAGCAAATTTCCAGCAAGAAGGAAGGGTGGAAGTAGATAGACAAAGATGGTAAATATTTGACCAGGCAGGATGCAAGCACAAAAGCACAGGTTTTGAGAAAAATTTGAGGGACTCCGTTAGGACCGTAAGCCTACCGAGGATCTAGGCCAGCAATGGCAAATAATACATCATTACGAAGGATCTTAATAACAGGCATAATATAGTCTGAGGATGGAGGAGAAGGAGGAACAAGCCCTTCATCAACCAGAGTGGAATTTTCATCAAAGGATTGAGCGAAGAGTTCAGCTTTATAAATAGATGAGACAGCTGTAGAGCCGTCTGGGTGAAGCATCAGAGGGAAAGTTGGAGAAGAAAAATTGTTAGAGACAGTATTAGCTAGGTGCCAAAAGTCACGAGAGGAATTTGATTCATAAAGATTTTGAAATTTTCTATGAATACAGGTGTTTATGGCAATTGGAAGTAAAGATTTGGCATGATTATGGGCATAAATATTAAGGCCATGAGGTTCAGGAGATGGATGGTTACTGTACCGTCCGTGAGCCGCCTCGCTATCTTGGACAGCATGGGAAGAATCATAGTTAACCAAGGTGGACGGGCCTTAGGATTAGAGGAAGTGTGTGGAATGTACGCCTCCATGCCAGAGACAATGGCCTCAGTTATGCGCTCTGCACAAAGAGATGGGTCTCTGACATGGAAGCAATAATCATTCCATGGAAAATCAGAGTAGTATTTCCTTAGGTCCACCCACTTAGCTGAGTTGAAACGCCAAAAGCACCTCCGCTTAGGTGGGTCCCGAGGCGGCACCGGAGTGATAGGACAGGTTACATAAATATGATTGTGATCTGAGGAACCCAACGGAGTGAATAGTTTCACAGAGTAAGCAGAGGGGTTAGTAGCTAGGAAAAGATCAAGAATGTTGGGCGTGTCTCCAAGGCGGTCAGGAATACGGGTAGGGTGCTGCACCAGCTGCTCTTGGTCTTGGAGGATAGAAAAGCTGTAGGCTTGGTCACCAGAT
>JACEEZ010005588.1:305000-315000 GCA_016584305.1 Chionoecetes opilio | reverse complement strand
GGCGCGCTATCGCTATTATCCACTTGACCATCGTGGCGTTAAAATCATTATCAACATAGTGTGTGTGTGTGTGTGTGTGTGCGTGTGTGTGTGTGTGTATTCACCTAGTTCACCTAGTTGTATTTTACAGGGCCTGAGTTACACTCGTATAGTCCCGGCTCCATATCAACATTTTATCATTCATACTTAGTATTTTGTATTAGCCGAAACCACCACCATAGGAGGCGGGTCACAAACCCCCGGCTAACACCCGGTACCCATTCACTGCTCGGTGGACAGGGGCTCGGGTTATAAGAAGACCACCCGTCTCTCTTCGCTCCGCCCAGTGATCGAACCCGGGACTTCTCGGTTGTGAACCGAGCGTGCTACCACTACACTACGGAGTACCCTACGAAGTACGGTATGTGTGTGTGTGTGTGTGTGTGTGTGTGTGTGTGTGTGTGTGTGTGTGTGTGGTGTGTGTGTCGTACCGTTCTCCCTCATGAGCACTCTATATATAATCCTTTCGCATGTTAGGTGTGCGGTTACTTCACCTGCCCCGCCATTAAGCAGAACGCGCTCTGTGACGTGTATCTTCTTTCTCTAATTATAATACCTCACCGCTGCTGCTGCGTTTTTTTTTTATATGTTTGAATGTTTTATGCTTAGATTATTCGCTGGCTTGATGTGTTTTTCTTTATTCTTTTCATTCCAGCTTTGACATCAGTATACGTTTTGTGTTTTGTGGGGGTCAGTTGCTTGTGTGTGTGTGTGTGTGTGTGTGTGTGTGTGTGTGTGTGTGTGTGTGTGTGTGTGTGTGTGTATGTGTGCGCGGGTCTGAGTGTGTGTGTGTGCGTGTGTGTGCATGTGTGTATGTGTGTGTGTGTGTGTGTGTGTGTGTGTGTGTGTGTGTGTGTGTGTGTGTGTGTGTGTGTGTGTGTGTGTGTGTGCAAGCGTGCATGCGTGCGTGCTTTTTTAATTTTTCTAAATCACAAAGGACTAGCACAGGGCAAAAAAAAAGAAGGTAACAAAAAGCCCGCTTAGTTGTCAGTCCCTATAAAGAAGATATTAGAGAATAAAGAAAAGGGGGTGGGCCAATTTAGTTCGGGAGGTGTCTTCTCACTCTCTTGAAAAGAATCGTAAGAAGGTGGTAAAGTTGAAACAGGAAGAGAGTTCAATAGAGTTTACCAGTGAAAGGGATGAAGGAATAAAGATACTGATTAACTATTGCATTAGGTGGATGAACAGAATAGGGTTGAGAATGAGTAGAAAGTCTTGTGCAGCGAGGCCGCGGGAGAGGAGGAGGCATGCAGTTAGCAAGTTCAGAAGAGCAGTGAGCATGAAAATAACGGTAGAAGATAGCTAGAGAAACGACATTGCGGAGGTGATTTAAAAATTGAAGACAGAGAAGAGGAGATGAGACGAAAACCTTTTTTACTCATTCCTGTTTAGGAAAGCTTTATGAGTTGATCACTCCCAAATATGTGAGACATATTCCATACATGGAGGATAAGGCCCCTGTACAGAGCAAGTAACTGGGAGGGAGAACAAAATGGACGCAGACGCCACAGGACACCTAACTTCTTAAAAGCTGTTTTAGACAGAGATGAGATGTGAGATTTCCATTTCAGATTTTTAGTAAAGGATAGTCCATGAATGTTCATTGTAGAAGTAGGAGACAGTTGAGTGTCATTAAATAAGAGGGGATAGTTATTAAATAGCATTAAATAAGAGGTGTGTGTGTGTGTGTGTGTGTGTGTGTGTGTGTGTGTGTGTGTGTGTGTGTGTGTGTGTGTGTGTGTGTGTGTGTGTGCGCGCGCGTTCGTGCATGTCATAAGGAGGCCTGTATTTATGCATCTCCCGAATAGGCGCCGCCCCTTCCCAGTCCCTGCCATCTCTCGTAGCACTGGTATTCAAGTCTTGTAATATCCGTAAAACAATTTACAATGCTATTCTGCAAAAATATATGGGTTAAGTCTTATTGTTGAATCTCTGAATGCAAAACCTGAAAGACATGGATGAGGTTATGGTTCAGTGGTACCCACTGAAGTGTCACAGCGTCAGTGGGCCGACGTTGGCTGGGTGCAGCCCTGCATTCTTTAGTAACTGACACGGTGATGATTTAAACGTGAGGAAGCGATTCAAGGACCAGGAAATGTTGGCCAATTAAATTTGGACCTGAGCGTCCAGGTGTGTCGGCTGCGGATTGACGCTGTGCATCTTGTCATTGCAGTATATTGACTATTCGATATATTGAACTTGTACTGGCGGAAAGAAATTAAGGCAATACCAAAATGCTTCCTCCGCCTTATGTTTTTCCTTCCCTTTATTTACTTTTATAGTTTAACCATTTTTAGGGGACTTCTGCGTTTATATTTTTCCTTCGTTTCCTCTCCTTTCTATTTCTGTTTTTAAAGTGACTTTTGCATGTAATGTTGCAGATACAAAAAAAAACTTTTCTTCTGAAACCTGTCAAATGAGTATAATGTATAATGTCTCACTGTGGTTATTTTTTTTTTGTTTTTTTTTTAGTTAGGTTTAGAGGCGGGATTTCATATGGTGTGTTTAGCTGGCATTTCATCAGTTCTCTACTTTTACCTGCAAACCACCATAAGAACCATTTCCTCCCCGTTCTTGCAGCATTCTATCCCTGGCGGCGCTTCCTCATCTAACTATAGTTCACCGAGTGTTCGTCTGTCTGTCCGTCTGACTGTACAGCTAATTTTCCCCATTCTGTCCCAATCTCAACCAAACGTCCAGGAAAGATTAAGGTCATCCCTGGGATTGTTTTAAACAATATTAGGCCTGGTTTATTCAAATTCTTCATTAGTTACAAAGATATAAAATGATAATTTTTTAAGTATTTCAATATTCTTTACCCTTCCCTTAAGATGGCGTCACACTAACACTTTTCCGTCTATTTTTTCCAGCAACTTTCTAGAAACAAAAAAAAACTTGACTGCAAGACGTCACACACACAATCGTTCGCCTGCACTACCAGTCAACTGTTCCTGCGACTGTAAACAAACTTGGCTCCGACGCCAGGGCAGGCTATCGCTGGTATACGCATAATTATGTGTATTATCAATCGTAGACGAGCCAAACAAGCTAAAATACATACACGCATGTCATATATACATAAAAACAGTAATAGATGAGCGGGCATCAGCCCGCCGCTGGAGCCGCAGCAACAGTCAGATCACAGGTGGGCGGGGCGTGAGTCCCGCTCCTTATTTATGAGAAATTCTTCTGAACTACGTATGCACAGCATTTCGGCTACGTATAATTACAAGTTGAAGTCTTGAAGAGTTAGAAACGAGTTTTGAGTGTGTCTTGAAAAATATACACAACAATCGAGTCATGCGAGAGACTGTTGGCTGTTTTATAAAACCGGCTTTTAAATGTATCTACATGTGCAATAGTCACTAGCATATTTTTCATACTTTCAAATGTATTGAATTATAATTTGCAAAAAAATCCTGATTTATATTAAATATCTTTAAAGTAATCACTATGGATTTTGATTTGACTATGAAAGTTGTCTTCAACTTTCCATATGAAGACGATCATGATCGTTTGACTGGGTCAGACGGAAAAACTAGACAGAACGAGAAAAAATCAACGGAAATCGTAAAAATAGACGGAAAAAGTGCTAGTGTGACGCCGCCTTTACGGTGCTCCCAGCTTCTGCACCCCACCACTTAACTCTAATCTGCACTTAACTCCAATCTCTCACCACATACACGCGGCACAACCTGATTCCAGGACGAAGACGAGCGCAACTTCAACAATAATCTTACTATAATTCACCAATTGCCAGTCTGTCAGTCCGTTTGTCCATCTTTCTGTACAATTAAGGCTCAACCTTTTGTTATCCGATATAAACTAAACTTTCAGGAAAGGTAAAGGTCATCCCGGAGATAGTTATAAACTATATTTGGCCGGGTTTATCACATTTGTTCATCAGTTAAAGTTATCTTTAATCTTGGGCAACAAGTAGTTCCATCGTGGAAGGCTAGAGGTGTTGGAGACAGGAGAATGGAGTTAAGAGATGCTGTAGGCAAAAGGTTGGAGTTAGGAGTGTTGGAGGGCAACTTGGAGGGAAGGCAGAGCAAATAAATAAACATTTTATCTTAATATAAGTCACCGAATGTCCGTCTGTCTGTCCGTACAGCTGAGGCTCCGCCATCTATGTCGAAATTCCAACCAAACTCAGAGAGAGATAGAGAGAGAGTGTTATAAACACTCTGTTACGTGTTCACGTAGTGCCCATTGTCTTCCTAACTATTATACTTAATACGGGTGAAATATGCTAGTGTATATATATATATATTAGTGATGGACCGAATATTCGTATTCGCATTCGCAATTGCGAATATTTACATGTTCTTTTTCAATATTTGCATTTGCATTCGCACTCCCACTCGTAGTTGTTTCCGAATATGCGAATATTTTGCCCAAATCAATAACATTACATAACTAAGAAAAAAATAACAAGTGAACGTAATATTATACAAGCAAACATATAAATATATTAAAAGTTTAGCAGTGCGTTAGTTAAAAGAATGGGGCGAGGAGGCGTAGTGGTAGCCAAGGCCATAGTCCCCTGAACAGTAACTCCATATTCCACCCTTCAACAGAGTACATGCAATACTTTGCAATACGCACAATGACCTTGAGAGTAGCGGCAGCTACTCTCAAGGTCATTGTAACTGAACTCAACTCATTGCCTCGTGCGCTATAGTGCAGTAATTAAGCATCTTATCTGTCACCCACGAGCATAATCAACTTTCTTTGAAAGAGGACAGTGTTGGAGCAACCTACTGTGTTCTGACGTCCAGTCACACCAGTGTGGTTTGGGATTATTTCGAGATTATCTCTAGTGATATTGCACAGTGTAACATTTGCAATAATAATTAGTCAAGTAAGATATTATCATGTAAGTATTCGTGTAAGAGTGGGTCCTCGTCCCGCAACCTGGTAACATAGAAAATTGAATGGAATTTACTTTAGACATTATTTAATTTTTTTATGGCTGAACTCTTACAATACATACAAAATATTCAGTTACCTGTATGATATCAAAAATAGTGTATTACTTGAAATGTTATGTAATATTCGCAATTCGCTTTCGCATTCGCGAATATTAAAACCAAATATTCGCATTCCCATTCGCATTCGCGAATACGGCAAATAGGCATTCGGTATATCTATTTATATATAATATATATATATATATATATATATATATATATATATATATATATATATATATATATAAATAATAGTTAGGAATATATATATATATGTATATATATATATATGTATATATATATATATATATATATATATATATATATATATATATATATATATATATATATATATATATATATATATATATATATATGTAATCTGTAATGAAAGATGGGGCTAAAAGAGGGGTTTTGTGAATGGTTGAATGGTGCTGTTAACAAAGCTGTCACGAATGTAGAATTCTAGACCGATTTGCATCGATGGATTGTGTGGCGTTTTATTATGTGATTATGAGTATCAGTTTGTAGACGAGTGAGTGAGTGAACGAGTGGGTGAGAGTTAAACCTGTGTTATTGCCTCATGTGTGTTGATGTGTTGCCTTAAGCTACGTCCACACTGGGGCTCACGATGCGCGATGTGATGCGCATCGTGAGTCTCAGTGTGGAAGGGCCTTTAGAGCTGTTCAAGTATGCGTATATTAGGGTTTCATCAAAATGTGTTTCATGAGTGGGGTGGTTCAGTGTCTTGATTGTCCTGCCCGTCACGCATTAATTGTTTTTACTTCCCGGGAAAGTAGCAGAAAGAGAGCAGACTTAATGAAAGTGTCACTAGACCGTATGTTATGAACAAGATTTTTTTTTTTTTTTTTCCTCTTCTTTATATCTTCCCCCATTATGTTATGAACGAATTTCCTCTTCATCTTCCTTTCTTCCGTATTTCCTCTATATTCTTTTTATGAAATCATATATTTTTCCTTCTCCTTATCTCTCCCTTCCGTCTTCCAAATAATGTTATGAACGATACAAGTATTTCCGTCATCATCTTCCTTTTAACTACCATCCATTGTTATGAACTACTATTTTCCTTCTCTTTTCCTTTTTCTTCCATCTTCCACCTCCAGCGTCTTTTCCATTTATCATAAGAAAGACTATCTATCATGAACACTCCGATATATTGTTTTTACCATATATCTTTTTTCTTTGCAATAATTTGTATATGTCATCCTCATACGGCTTTAAATTTGTCCTAAACAATCTTAATGTTAACTAGATATCCTATAGCTAAGCAGGTAGGAAAATGTTGGACTTAGGTGTAAGTTTTGCGCTATGGACAGGCAAATTTTCGTATTCTCTATACTGTATATAGTATTTAAAATACTATACGGACTAAAAATACTATAACTGAAGTATACGAAATACTGAATTTCGTATACTTCCATTGTCTCACGTACAGAGGTTCCTGCATAAATACTACTTATGCAGCGATAACCAAAAGGTTCCATGAAAGTTTAATTAATGCCTATTTTTTCATAATATATAGTGTATATATGACTGTGTGTGAATAAGACAAAACTAAATATTAGAATATGTATATATGTGATGTGATGTGTGTGGTGTGGTGTATGTGTGTGTGTGGGGGGGGGGGGGGTTGTTATACACCCATGGTCTTGTCCACGCGAGTCGTACTCGCGATCCCCAGTTTCACCCTCTCGTTGCGAGCTTGGAGTTCATTATTACCAATTTTTGGATAATGCTGGGACCTAACACACCACACACACCCACCCCTTTTCTCAAGGAAGAAAATAACCGCCCGTATTTGTCAGTGAGAAATCCCCGGGAACAGTGGAGATTCGAACCGGCTACCACATAATGGCAGGCCAGCACGCTATCAACTTGACCATCGTGGCGGTGTGTGTGTGTGTGTGTGTGTGTGTGTGTGTGTGGTGTGTTGTGTGTGTGTGTGTGTGTGTGTGTGGTGTGTATTTTGGGGAGAGGGCCCCTAGTTAGTTTAATTTCCTGGAATATCTAAGTTAACAAATAAACGTTAAGGAAGACTATACTTTTCATTGTAAATTTCTGCTTCTCTTTCCCCCTGGCAGTGTAGCGAACGTTGTGGGTGGCGGGTTGGCGAAGGAAATATGAAGATAAATGAAAGGGGCACGAAATATAGAAGAATTCACACAAACAACACACACACACATACACACACACACACACACACACACACACACACCACACACACACACACACACACACACACAAAACCCCACACCCCACACACACACACATACACACACAGACGCCACACATACACATTAAAACGCACACACACACACACACACACACACACACACACACACACACACACACACACACACACACACACACACACACACACACATACATGAAAAAAGTTACATACAACGCATACTTATTTTTCCACGCTTTTCATTTCAGTTATTATGTGTGACAGTAATTCGTCGGCTAGAGTGTTTATTAGTTTCCTTGTAGTTATCTTCTCTTCGTTATAGTTACCATGCTTTATCTTTTCCCTTAATGGTACTGTATCGCTTTGTGCCCTTTGGACGTATATTCGGAAGTTTTTTTCGCAATTTGTTGCGGTTTTATTACACAATAATGTTGTAGCGGAATAATCAGCGTTTCTGAGCAGAACACTAAAACGGTCTAATAAAGCTCTCTTATAACGTAAGGGCTTAGTGTGATAATGCCCCATTATATGTTATGTATATGTGGGTATCCTTTTTAGATATTTACAGGCTGCGAACTGACCACTTCTTTTTAGCCTCACTGAAGACTATTAATTCCTGTTGCGATACGCACACCCTTATACTCTCTCTCTCTCTCTCTCTCTCTCTCTCTCTCTCTCTCTCTCTCTCTCTCTCTCTCTCCCCTCTCTCTCTCTCTCTCTCTCTCTCTCTCTTTTCTCTCTCTCTTCTCTCTCTCTCTCTCTCCTCTCTCTCTCTCTCCTCTCTCTCTCTCTCTCTCTCTCTCTCTCTCTCTCTCTCTCTCTCTCTCTATCTCTCCTCTCTCTCTCTCTCTCTCTCTTCTCCTCTCTCTCTCTCTCCCCTCTCTCCTTTTTTTTTATTTTTTTATTTAAACAACTGCTGACATGATATACATGGTATACAAATAGCAAACAGGTTGTTGAAGGCAATAGGTGGCAGAAGCTAAAGATGTCCCCTGTCCCGGGGACATCTATCTGAAAGCTATGCCTTATAGGATAAACTAAATATATAATGTTACAGACTGAGGGTCACTGTCCGTCACAGGCACTTTTCAGGCGCACTATTTACACGTACACTGTGTCACTGTGTCAATGTGTGTCACTATGTGTGTGTGTCACTATGTATCACTATTGACACGACACTGTGTTACGCCTTACGGGCACTAAGGCGGATGTAACCGGCACCATCTGTGGGCCGCCACCTTCACCTGCTGGGTGTTCATGGCCACGACATCCACCTTAACCGTGAAGGTGATCCACAGTCTCGCCGTGGCCCAAGTAAAGGCTCGCTGGCCCATCACGGTGTGGGTCCTCGGGGCCTCGAGGAGGAGATCACCTGACGCTACCGTCCTCGTAGCGCGCTCTGACCTCCTCCACGGGACCCGAAGTCCTGCAAGGTGGGAAGAGTGTTGCACCTGGGCCTTGTGCAACACTGTGAGGGCACTGACTCTCCTCCGGTGCCCCAGGCTGTCAAGCTGGGAGCGGGGATCATCCCGCCACTGCTCCTGCTGTAGTCATTGTTGTTGTTGTTGTTGTTGCTGGTGTTGGAGCTGCAGCTGATGTTGTTGTTGTTGTCGTCGCTGCTGCTGCTGCCACTGTTGCCGCGGGCGACGTTCCCTGTGATATTGGTCGTCGGTTGGGTGTATGAGGCGCTCAGCACGCCTCTGCACTTTGTCCAGCAGTGACAGGTGGCACTGGGCACTACTCATCCAGGTGAGAGGACTGTATTCCATGACGGGCCTCACTTGGGCCTTATACAGCCGCATGAGGCCGTCAGCGTCGAGCAGGTGCCTTACTCGGCGCAGGAGAGTCACCCTCAGGGAGGCTCGACGTGCCACTGTCTCCAGGTGGTGGTCAAAGCGAGCCTGGAGTCAACCTCCACCCCCAGGATGTTGATGGAGTCCTTGATGGCAAGGGTATCGTCCCCAAACTTCAGCTTCCCCTCGAGTAGCCTGGGGTCCTCCCTCGAACGTGATATAACCATGGCCTGGGTCTTCTCGGCAGCAAACTTGACTTGCCACCGTCTTCCCCAGGCCGTGATGTCACCAAGTTGACGGTTGGTGGCATCTATCACGTTCGCAGTCTCCTCTCTGGTGTAGGAGTGGGACACGGTGCTCTCTCTCTCTCTCTCTCTCTCTCTCTCTCTCTCTCTCTCTCTCCTCTCTCTCTCTCCTCCTCTCTCTCTTCTCTCTCTCTCTCTCTCTCTCTCTCTCTCTCTCTGTTTCTTTTTGTTCTCTCTCATTTCCTCCGGCAACGAAGTTGGAGGGGTTATGTTTTCACCCCGATCTGCCTGTCTGTCTGTCTGTCTGTCTGTCTGTCTGTCTGTCTGTCTGTCCATCTGTCTGTCTGTCTGTTAGTGTACAGGATTTCTCGAAAAGTTACGAATAAATTTGGACCAAACTCAGTATACCAAGTCTAGTTGGTATAAGGAGGAACTGATTTAATTTTGGATGAAATCTATTGACAACTGTTGTCATGGCAACCAATTGATGAAATATTCGGCAGGAGGTATGCGCTCATACTGAGTGCATATATATATATATATATAATATATATATATATATAAAATATATATATATATATATATATATATATATAATATATATAATATATTATATATATAGTATATATATATATATATATATTCTTTTTTTTTTTTTTTTTTACTTTTTTTTTTTTACTTTGTATATGGCGGGCGGAGGTGTGCGCTCTACTGAGTGCCCCCCCCCCCTAGTTCTCT